>JABFQC010002699.1:0-15479 GCA_022817085.1 Psilanteris sp. ZL-2020
TGGATATAATATTATAAAGCAGGTTTTTCATAAAGCGGTCACCCATCATCATAACTGCTACAGAGAATGTTGCTTAACTCGACTCCTAGTCCGCGACCACCGCTGCGACCCGCACCATGCGCTCGGACGTCTGAACATTCTATTTTGTCAGTACTGTCATGAACGTTCTGATGCTTGTATGGCGTATTGTATGTTATAAATAATACAGTTTTTTTGAATATATATTATTTGCTAAAAAATACTGTAGATCATAAATTGAATTATTTTATTTAAATTAATTTTGTTAATGAATTTTAAAAATTAAAAACAATATAGTTTAAACGCATAATTTTTAAACCAAAATTTAATGTTTCTTAAAACTTAAATTATCAGGCGATTTAGTTGATTCTTTTTGACATCGACTTAATACACTTCAGCGATACCGAAAACATAAAAAAATTTGATTGAAATTTCGAAATTGTTAATAACAATTTAATGTAAAAAAATGTCGATTTTTTAACTTTGTATTAAAAAAGTGAGTGACGAAAGTTACCACTTACAAAACTTGTAGCGAGAAAATTGTTTGTTAAGGTATATAGAATATTTATCAAAAAATTTCAGCTAAAAATAATGGAAAACATAAAAGTTATGAGAATTTATTTGTTCAAGTGTCCCACGGTCGCGCGACTATCGCGTTGGATCCATTTGTAGTGACCCAATGGAAATAATCAAATAATTTGTATTGTTAATAAAAAATAGTATTATTTTGAATTATAATTATTAAATTTTTATATAAAATGCATTTTAAATATATTATAAAAATTAATGTTGGCATCCGACATTATTCCGACGTCGTCAATACCAACGTAAGCTGACTACATTGATACGACGTCGGTATCGGAGCGTTGTGCCGACGTAGGTTGACGACGTTGTTTCAACATAGGCAATAAAATCGTTTCGACGTAATCCTGACTTAAAGAAATTAAGTCGGCGGACGACGTTAATACAACATCGTTAAATTGTCAGCAGACGACGTCGGTTAACAATATCGTCAAAAGGTTGGCAAACTGATGGATTCGACGTCGATCCAACATTGGCTAACGACAGTCGTCTAGCAACGTCAATCAGACGTCGTTTCGACCGTCAAGTCGTTCGAACGTCGGCATTTTCTGCATGGGCAGCTATATATTAATAATAAATTGAGGCAAAGCGCTACAAAATAGCTGATTATTAATTCAGCCACTCGATTGCGGTGTAAATCGTTGGCTCGGTGTTTACGCGCATTAAACGCAAGTAATAAACAAATTCTTGCGAAGCGCGCGCCGAAAGTACAATACTTGAAACGTATTTAAAAGCCCGTCATCAAAATTTGGCCAAACCGAGTGCGAGCCTCGATCGTAAATTGGTCCGCGTCTTCTCCAAAAGCAACGCGAGCCAAAGCGGTACCCAACAATAATGGCCCTCGTTAAAATCGAACGTCGTGTTTTGGATAAACAGAGAACGGCGCGGACTAGATTTCTCGAATAAAAGAGGAAAGCTCATTATAATAAAGCTGATCACGAAGAATGTGTTGCGCGCCGCCCGATAGAATTTTACGGCTGCGGAGGCCGGGCTCGTAAAGGCAATGTTTCACGACCGTGAAATAATAAACCCCTTAACAATCGCCGCGATGGGTCGCGCCGTAAAAATATTCAACGAATAGTTTGCTACCATAAGGCGCTACTTAAGCGCCGAGTTAAGGCTTTCCGTTTTATTTAACACCATCGCGTTACCGCGCCATAAGTAGGTTATACTTCAACGACAGCACGTCTCGTGCCACGGAAGCGAGCTAATCAATTGAAATAAATACTCGCTTTCATAAATTATCATCGTAGATATACCAACTATTTGTTTCTCGCGACTGACGTCACGAAAGCTTAAGCTAACGAGATCGAACAACGAAGTCGTGTTCGGCGGATGTATGTATCGCTCTCGTATCACAAATAATTACTAATTTCATGCCTAAATAGTATATTCGTATAATTAATGTGGCACGTAAGTGTAATGGAATTTGCGTGCGTTTTGTATTAAAAAATTACTTAGTAAGATCTACTGAGAAGTTTAGTTAAACCAGTTTTGTTTAAAATAACTATAATTTTAATAATGACATTTTTAAATGAAACAATTGAAATATTCAGTAAAATTGACTTGAATTTGTTAATTCAAGTGTCATAATTGGCTGCTATGTTCTGCCAAAATATCTAATCCTTTTAGTTGGACCAACTAATTATTTTCAGTTATGGCCTACTTTACTGAAAATTGAGTTAAATTTACTGAATATACAATTTTTTCTGAGTGTAGCGTTAGATTTGAAAGCGGTATATAAATATATTTTATTATATTTCGTACATTCTAATTATTATTAAATAATTAAACTGTACAACGAGGAATAAGGAATGAGACGAGAACGTAGTTCTCCGTACGCGTATAAATATATATATATAAGTTGAACGAACAGAAACCGCGTAAAAATAAAGCTACACAAGACTTAATTTAATATTGAAAAATAACGAAATGTATCAACTCCTATTCAGTTTTGATCGTAATAAATAAACAATTTTGTTATTATGCGGTGGAAGAAAATTAAAATAAATAAGTTGGCGGGGGAAAAAACGTGTGCGAGATGAGGAAAGAATGGCCGCGTGGCCGCGGCAGACAGTTCCCTCCGGGTAAGTGAGCAAATAAGCGGGAAGAAAATTAATTCCGTAGATTTTTGCCAGCCAGATACGAGACGCTCGAGAGAACACGGGGTTCTTCGTTCGGACCTTGCTCTCGCCTTGCCTTTGCCTGAGCTTTGTAAGATTCTGCGTTCTGCGCGGTCGAGAACACCATGCACCGGGCATGACAGTGTCACGTCGCCTCGGGCGAAAATCCTTATAAAACGAGACGCAATACGCCACGGAAAGGAAATGAAACGAAAGGAGTCCCTCGTGAGAAGTTGCTAAGTGGATAAGGTGCTAAGTGAGGACTTCGGGATGGTTGTCGTTGCACACACGCGAACGAGAGAGTCCGTAACCGAAATCATTTTTCATTTCAAATGGGTCAACAAAAATAATTTATTACTCGGAATGATGAGAGTGTAATTTCTGATAAGTACGCGCACTTAGGCTTATTCCGATGATAAATAAAATTATAATCAACGCGCAGAAGCGAGGATGGACATTTGTTAAAATCCCGACGTAACTAAGAAAAATGACTCTGGGTTTTACTTGTAGCATTGCAAATGTAAATAAGTCAAACCAATCGCTTACCGAGCCGGTATTGCACGCGTCGTTTCAATTTAACAAAATTCACTTTCAAATTAGAAAACAAAATTTAGACTGTTTTAGTTAATTATTCACGCGAACGCTTCGTACGTACGGGAATCCGTCGGAGTACAGTTATACCCGTTGACTAAAGCGTAGGCAACGTGCGCATACCGAGCTGACCTTATTATAATTTAATTGTTTGTCTGATCTGAATGTTTGTTGCAGTCATTTGCTGTAATTCGATTATTAAGTGCGCACCTTGCGCATAACAAGTAGACCGTCCAAATTCTATACATTCGTGTATTACTCATCCACTCAATTCTATCGAGAACAATTATGTACATTATTAATGCGTTCGTGTTAATATTACGAATATTTGCCACGAGACTTTATTTGAATTCGTGACGATAGCTTAGCTGCTTCGCAGACACGCTGCTATCTAATATATCGCAAACGATGCACGCAGTCAATGGTGCTGCAATATTTGAGGCATAAGAAATGCAGCTAATGCTTCTGAAATATTTATGACACAGTGAACATACATTAACTTATAGGTTATACAAGATTATACAAATCTTGAAATATTGCGACAATAAGATATTCATTAATAAATATATTTTCTACTTACTCCTCTCTCTGCCTGTTATTTTTAATATTTACGTTCAATAACTGTTTATAATAATTTGACCATTTTTCAAACAGAAACAGTAAATTAATACGTAACTTAATCGTTAATCGGTGGCTTATAACAACAAGTGAACGTCATTAATTAATTTGAAATACTACAAATTAATTGAAATTACTCATTTAAATATATTTACGTTAATTTATTAATTAAACTCGTTTGAATATATAAATGAAATTATAATATTAATTTGAACTTTCTAATAATGTAATTGCAATTTTTTCTATGCTTTGTTCTAAATTATATTTGAAAACATGAGCGGATGGTTTAATGATATGCGCGTTTATAAAACATTTGCGATTAATTTGTCATTTTGAAAATGCAGATTTTGCGTTTAAATCTTATTAAAATCAAAGCTGTAATCCCCGATTTATGTCAACATCAAGATTGGAGTATTGAAATAAACCATATCTTTCATCGAAAAATACATCTGCGTTTATTCCTTGAATTGTGTTATGCAAAAAAATCAATTTAAATGCGCTTTATTTTTGATGATATATGTAAATTAATGTTATGGTAGCTAGGATTTCAGAAAAACGCTAAACATTGATTGTAAAGTAAGCAATCGCTTTTCACCTGTTTACCTTCACAGAACATCTTTAATTCCTATCGCTTTTATGATCTGCGGTGTTGATTCGAGTAGAGAAAATGAGAGCGATGCTCACAGCAGGTGCACGATTGACCGACCAATCCAACAAAGACATCGTCTGGAGATCATGTTTATATATGCATATATATATATATATATATATATATATAATATGTATTATAACTTTTGTCAAATTTACTTAATTATGTAAAATTTGTAAATAGATGATTTATTTATAATTGATATATACTATGATGAAATTTCATATTGAATTATTCATAATAAATTAACTAGGATATAAATGTATATTCAATAATATAATAAATATAAGTATAATTATTTTGTATTCATTGCATTCATATTACAGATGTATCGAGTTTTCATAAATACAAATAAGTACATTAAAATTTTAATATCAATGAAGCTGCAAACATCATCACTGTGTACAATAATTTATAATTTATAACAACTGCTCTTTCTCAATTCCAATAAAGAATAATTTTGTTTTGAAAAAATAATAATGTAAATCATATTAGTGAAATAACACAATTTCAAATCATTCATATGTAAAGTTAAAACATAACTGTTTAGTTGATTCTGAAACGGAGTAACACATCTAAATGAAATTACAAAACATCGTTTATCTTCAATTTGTAAATTCAAAATTTTCTTGTAAGTTCGGTACACGTACGTTTATTTGCATACAAATAATTAGGCTTTCAAATAGTTTAAGAAAAACAATTTAGACTACAGTTTAGTTAATTGTTCTTATACATAACTATACCAATACAGTTATAAGTTAGCTACATTTTGAATTAACAAAATTTTGTTTAATTTGATACAAAATGTTCGGCTCTTGAACATTAATTGGAGAACAAAATTACTTTTATAGCTCGAAAGTCGTTTTCGAAAGCACGTAACCCATCGATAATCAAAAGTCGCCTTACGTGAACGAGTATTATCGAATTATCCATATAGACAGAATCTTCGGAATAATTTTCTTTCGGGTTTAAAAAAACGTCAACGATTTAACAATTGTTTCCAAACCGTGAGTAATGGCGTGAATTCCTATTAATAATCGTTGTTAAACTGGCACTTATGTCCTTTAATTTGCGATAAAAACCATTGGTCTCTCATACCGTAAATAAATTATTTTTTATTTAACTATTGCCAGAGGTTTCATACTTTCGAATATACTTAATTTCATTTGATTACAAGTTGAAATAAGTTTATCATAAGAGCTAAAATGATATATCTTAACACGTGAAAAACGCAGCATTCTTTTTACGTTGATATATGTACTCTGCATTTGCGTCCGAAACAGAATCTCAGAACTAAATCGCATCTACTTAATAACCATTAATATATGATGCATCTAGCACCTGTTGCGAGCAACGGTTTTCTTTGAAACGCGCATTACCAACCTAGCTCCCATGGCTATTAACCGTCGAGGTTAATTGACCGCGATGTCACAGTTCGGAGGTCGGAAATGGTTAAAAACGCGCCGTCTTTTTCTGGCCGGCGATTGCTGGAGAAAAGCATCGAATATGAGCGTGCGTTTAATACGCCGACCCGCAACAGGTGCCGCACCTGTTGCAAACCTGCGAATGCGCGGGCAGGTGTATTCCGCGGTGTAGTCTGCGTTGTATGCTAATTGGGCCAGAGTTAACGCTCGGCTCACGGCTGGGAAGGGATTTAACGAGCCCCGTTTAGATCGACGTCTCGGTCGGCCTCGCGTTGCTCTTATTCGTTCGCGAGATCATGCGTCGATTCGTTAGTCCCGGCATTGCGCATCCTTTTTCTCCGTTTTGCGCGGAGGCTTTCAGAATGCGAAATTAAGCCGGAGACTATCTCTCCCCCGCCGCGGTCTGTGCGGTATAACAAATCGAAAGACAGCCCCTTTGGCGAGCGCGCTCGACATATTCGATACAAGTCGAGTTACTGGCGAACAAATTGGCATAAATTCCCGCGCCCGGCAGCCCAGATACGGCGTTCGCTTAATTGGAAGCCAAACAACGAGTCCGTTTTGGCGATTATTAACGCGCGCGGTCGGATATTGGAAACGTCCTTCGTTTCGCGCCGGGACTTTCATTTTCGGCGATGACGAGACTGCAACTTTTGCTCGGGCGACTCAATTTAGCGAAACTCCGTGGTGTGGCCTTGATTGGGTGCCGACGCCGCGCGGAGGAAAGGCAACGATTTGAAAATCATTATAACGGATTACATTCCGGGCTAAACAGTAGCAGAAGGAATCGCTGGAATTCGCGGAGGGACTGGCTGCTCGTTAATCCGTATAATGTTTTGGCGACCTTGCAGACCCCCGTATGATTTTTGCGCTCGTGAATCGTGCTCCGACAATATACCGAGAGAATGGAATTCATTTAACGTAATCACCGAATATCGGCGGTTAATAGCAATCTTAATAAGCGATCGAACAAAAATGTGTACTCCCGGCGAGTCGGGGCGTTTAATTTGGAGAAATATGCCGTTGGTTTTGCGCTCGAACAAACGGTGCGCGATTTTTCATCAGCACTAGGAACTTTCGCTTTTCGCGCGGGAATACCTACTCTCACGCTCGCACCGTGACACAATGAACTTTAGCAGTGTTGACACTTTAGAATTGAATGAAAATGCCACACACCTTGCTACGTTGTTACGATCGAATCGCCGCTGATCGATCGAAATGCGAATAAACTCCAAACTAATGGAGGAAATGCGAGTAGGAGGAGAAAGCGCCGACGCTTTTCTCGCGCCGTGTGAGAGCGGAGGAGAGGATAAACTAAGGCGCCAAAAGTCGTGAGCTCGTTGTTAAGTGATTCCGATAACCCCTGAATCGTTCACCAATCAACGGACGGAAGATGCGCGGAGCCGAGAAAAACCGCAACTAGATGGCATTACTGTGAACGTCGCCGTGGAATAATTAACGACGGAGCCGAGCGACCTGGTTCGAGTGAAGGTATTGCTTCTTTTGTTTGGTCCTCCCGTCCGGACAGCAGTTTAACGGTACGGATGTAAACTTCAACGCCGTGGAAGATGGCTCGGCTTCGATAACAACCCATATTCAACCAACCCGCGTCAAACTGACACGTGGCTTATCGCGAATAAAATAGTTAACGTCATACCTACTCGACTGTCAAGTTCGCACATCGCGATAATTAAGTTTCATGTTTTTTTCAGCAACTTTTTGTTCAAGTTATTTCATTCGAGGTCGGTAGACAGGTACGCGCTTCTAAGACAATTGATACATTTATGTATACATAAATGCGCAAATTTGGCAAATTCTTCTCGGGTGTGCACAAATTGAAACTAAAGTACCGGAGCGCGCCGAAATCGGACGGAACCGACTCGACGAAATACAAGTACGGATTACCGCTAGCGGGCGCGATATCAGTTACTTTGTACAATTTTATGAGCAATCGAAAAAAGGAGGAACTCGCGTGTCCCGCATCCGACCTGTCGACGCCTCTTACCCGTGTTCCGAAAAAGAATGACTCGATAGTACGAGAAAGAAATACGCTGATTTGGTGCGCGAGAGGGATGAAAAAATTGTGCGAGAGGTGGAGAAAAACAAGGCTATGTGCAGGAGGATGGCACAAGAGAAGAAAACGAAATTGCGCGATGAAACCACGTGCCATAAAGAATCACCCGCAGCTCGTAAAGTAGTGCTAGATTTTATCTCACGGATGCCGAACGACGACGCTCGTCCTCTCGCCGCTTACGCATATTTTAAACATCGCGCACGCCACATGCGTGCCGAGTGAATATCCATAATACAAGCGCATAATTCGCGGCCGAGGTGTCCCCCAAGTGCAGAGAACTGTTTTTGGTAAACGCACTTTTGAGGATTACATTACACGCTGCTTTAATTGGTGTGCTACAAATTTCGACACTTTTAGTAACGTAATTCTCCAATACAACCAATACCGATTACGGTTGAGTTCAAATAGGCCAATCGCTTTTAATATCCAAATATTAGAAGGATAATTTTGCGATTTTTTGCTTAACGTTCAGTTAGTTGTTTTCTATTTTTATTAACCGTTGTTTGGGTATGCGTTTGTATGCAATGACAATAGTACTATTTGTATTAATAATTCGACGTTATTGTTTTTTATACAAACAGTAAATGTTTGTGTACAAATTAGTGTGCGTTATCGTTTAACGTAGTAGTAAATATTATGATTCATCTCTTAAGACCATAAATCAATATAATAAATTGCTATTTCTCGTCACTTTTTCAGTTCTAAATTTATCCTTATTTGTTAATATTGCGGTTATGTGGCTAATGGCGTATTATAACGTTTAAACTATTTTACCATTTTCCCTGGTAAAGTAATGTTTGGTTAGAAAGTCACTAGGTTTCTAGTACTTTTATACGGAAGATTGTTAGCACTATATTTGTCTTTATTCAAAGTACATTTTAAATATATGTATTCTGTATAATACAAATTGAGCATAGATCTATAATACTAAAAATAATAGTAAATGAATAATTGTGTTTTGCAGTGCAATTAAATAACTTTGATAATTAAATCTTGTCGTTTTGTAATAACCGAATGAAAAAACAAAACTATGCATAGCAATATAATAACATCTTAAATTTAACAATAAACAGCATTCAATTAATAGGGACTGTTTATATATGCATACAAATATGTAAAGCTGCACAGCTTATCCTACTTGTTTCGTAAAATAATTGAACAACTCGAAAAAAACGATCATATATTTTATATAAATATTTGTATTATCAGCGTATTTCGTGTCAATCATCAATTTCTATTTCAACATGCACCGAAAGAAACAACATAGTAGTCGTGCGATGCTTTGGTTCCTAATGTACATTTTTATTATATAATATAGTAAATCATAACGTCAGTAATACATACAAGTATATTTGTTATGAATGCAATTCTATTCTGCAATCGTTATAAAATATAGTAAATTTTACACTAATGTTTTCTTGGTATACACAAAGCACACTCGCCTTTGCAGCACATTTGTAACAATCTTGTTCGTAAACTCGATGAAATGTTTAAACAAATTCGGCCTATTGGCGAATTAGTAGAAAGATCGGCTATATCGTTTGATTTTCAAATAATAAGATTAGCGAAATAATAGAGCATTAATTTGAAGCATGCTCTTAAATTTGACGAAAGGTCGTCAAATTACTTTGCAAGCAACTACTACTCAATCCGCTACGAGCGTCCTGCCATTATATAGCATGTTATTTTATAATCATCATTATAATCAAACTGTGTTGTACTCTGAAGCACAATGCGTCGTTGTTTAAGGATGATAAGCATACCTTCCCAGAAATCACTTTCGATATTCGCCAAAGTTCTTCTGATTTCCACGTACAATTACGTAAAAAGGTATGGAAACAGAATAGAAAAGATGCAACGGAAGTATCGTTATCGCGATCCACGCAGGACTAATTTGAGCGAAAAAAGGGTCAATAGAGCACGCTGCGGCAGTTATCGTAGTTATAATATCAAGGTCGGTGTAATGAATTTGACAGAGGGAAAATTTTGCAGACACTCATAGCGACGGTGCGCGCCGCTTGCTTTAATGCAGGAATAAAGTAGCGTCCGGGTCGATAGGGTCGACCACAAGCGGGTGCGCGAAGACAATGGCTACCTCTCGGTCCATATGGAGAAGTTTTACGGACAGAAATGGTCGGCGAACATTGTCTTGAAAAACCATAAAATAAAGCAGCCGAACGACGAACTGATTCTCCTTCCTTATCCCTCCTCTCGTTCCCAATCTCGGAATAAGTCGACCGGCGTGCACCTTGTGGGAAAGCATGTTCAATTTGCCCGCTTTGGAGAGAAGAGCTTTAGATGGGTCCGGCACCTTACCCTAGCCAGCCACCACCGATACCGGCTAATTTACGAAATGGCCATATTCAACGACCACCCACTGTTTATGGCGGAATGTACACGGCTTCTCGGCAAGTTGCAGTCCGCATTTTTTCGTTACTTTCTCATTTAAGTTTTTGTCCTTTTTTCAACGCGCCATTACTAGAGAATATCAAATGACATACTCAATCCCTTCCGGGGTTTTAATTTTCTTCGATAATGGTTGAAGCGAACTTTAATTATCTGAACCCTATTGACCTTGAATCGTTACGTGCCCGATGAGAATTGATAAATTTAGTTTCTATATTTGGGCTCGGTTTTACTCCCGTCCATTAAAACGGCGAAATATATTTCATTCCGTTCGCCGAGCGGAGCCCTTGTTCAAGGTCCATTTTCAACCGAATGCGAATAACTGGAAGATCTAATTTAAGGTCACAAGGAAAAGTTGCGATTTATGGTATCTTAGTTAACCTTAGTTAAGAGGGACAAGGAAACGACGCGAAATTTATTCCATAACAAATCAGTAATCTTATCTGTAATAGCGTCGGTAAACACGAACGCGAACAAACATCGCGACTATTTAACACGCGATTGTGATAAAACGGTTTCACATATCTTCGGTAACGAATTCGTTTCCCTGCATTTCATGTCCGC
This sequence comes from Psilanteris sp. ZL-2020, assembly GCA_022817085.1. Lineage (NCBI taxonomy): Eukaryota > Metazoa > Arthropoda > Insecta > Hymenoptera > Scelionidae > Psilanteris > Psilanteris sp. ZL-2020. The sequence goes on from JABFQC010002699.1 coordinate 11,050, forward strand.
ATAATAAAACTCGTCCTCGCCACCTCTGAAACATTCGACATATAACGCGCGACTCATTAATAAATCTTTCTTTATCTCAACGCAGAGCGCACACAAACAGCCATAAAATAAAAAGTACCTTCTTCCTTTTCATTCAAAAGAATGCACTGCGATGAGATACTGTTAATCGTTGATCGGTAAGTAAAGAACGAGGATGGTGCCTCGTGCAAAATCGTATGGTAATTCACAATTTACGATCCATATGTGACCCCAAAAGATCCAGAGAGGATACCTTTGGTAAAAAATATATTTCGTACATCAATGCTACGGGCTTGCGGGTATCCGGGCCGATACATATTTTTAATTATTCAATTTGCGCTATCCTTACTCTGTACATATCCGTGGTTGGACCAATTTTCACGGCGGATTGTTGAACGTATAAAATTATTTACACGCTTTGTTGCCGCGCGCAGTCCATATTTTCGTTCGAAACACACCTCCTCCTTATTTCGGTTCGACATACAAAACGAGACGGGCATCCCACTGGGCTCCTTCCGCGGCGCGCAGAGTTTTGCCGATATCCATCTCGTAGGCGCGCGCGAACTTGATTTATTGGGTTCTGTTGATAACCTCGCGTGACCTATCGAGACCTTGCGATGCGTACAGCCATGATTGACATCGACGTTTTTCCCTTCTCGCCCATTACCGGCTTTCGCCAGTAAAAGATCCGTATGTATAATATGGTTTTTCTCTCAGCACTATAAACATATAATATATGCTCGATAACACGTGTATAAGTGTATCTGATTAAAAATCAAAACAAAATTTCTAATTTTTACACTTAATTTTTAATTAAATGCACTTTTACCGTTTTACCACTTTTATAACACGCTCGCACCTTTAATCAATTTTGTCCACCATCATTTTCATAATATTCAACATAAATACGCACCGCGTTACGTTCCTTCTAATTAATCCAAAGCACAACCGCTTCAAAGCTGGAATAATTTTACTTTTCTCTCGCAACACTGTATAACTTTATTTACAGTTATTATTCTTCTCCCTGCCTCTTATCTTACGCTTCTTCTTCTGTATCTCATTGCATTGGTAACTTTAAGTTTCTCCTTTTCCTCCAAGTCCGAATCCCGATTCCACGAATTAACATAAATCCAGGCAGTTTATAATCTGCAGCGAAGGTAGGCTGCTGATACGATCGCGAGGTGCTCGTGTCCCGCGAAGGTACGAGCGCCTAGCAGGTGTTGGTATGCGAAATTATCACGTTAAGCCACAAGAGGTTTCATTTTTCACCGATCCTGCCTGTTTATATTCTCGTTTGGGGTGAATTTCAATAGACGACTCTCGGTTGTACGCGCATATTCTTAAAGCACGCGGACTTTTTTTCTGACAGTTCAAATTATTTTCAAACTTTTAGGAATAATGCATTGAATTAAAAGTAATTGATATAATTTATAGTGCTCATTTTGAAGCAGAAAATGCTCCACTATATACAAACACGAATTACACCGTCGTGCAATTATATATATTAAACTTGTTTGCGGATATGAATAATTGTACAGTTGTAATACACTTCATACGCCACTCCCTGGGTGAAATGATTCTGGATCCACCTAAATAAGCCCGCGCGAAACGTTTGCAAATTGTTGTTTCGTTTATAAAAGATTGTTCGCGCGTGGCAATATTTGGATACGTTTGTAAGTGTTCGGCGTCCACTTGTTGCGTGTCTATGAACATCAACGGATACAGCCGCTGAATCGAGGCCGGAATTTCGAAAACGATCCGCAGCTTCCTGCTCTCACGCATATTTCCCAACGAAAGAAGGCCCAAAAATCTTCCCATAGAATAGCAACAGGTAGATATCCCGTTTCTATTGATCGACAGGTAGATTTTTCTGATCGTTGGAAGGAGGAATTTGCTTCTGAAAGGAAGGGATTCACGCTCTAGCCGTAAATAGATTAATGTATGCAAAAATCGTTGCCGTCCTTTCCCATCGACTGTTCTCGCGTTTCACCTGTGCCGAGGACAAACTTCTTTCATAACCATCGTGGACAATATCGCGACGTGCCGCACAAAGATAGCAACGGATTTTTCTCAGATGGTGGTTAGATCTGCCGGTCTTTCAGGTGAAGGATACTGTTTTTTGTGAACGCATTCTATTTGAATTCAGTTGCAAATTCAACGCATTGTCATTTTTAACACCAGTAATGAAATTGTGATTTGGAATGGTGGGCATTTAGGGACACGTAAAGCCGTTTAAACGCGCACTTTTGCGTACCAGGTGATATTTAAATTATTTCTCGTGTACCGAATCTTATTATACCCACGAGAGATGATGCGCGAGATTTAATTCAACTGTTGCAACTTATTACATTATTTCAAATTGAAACGTCCTTTATGATTTAAAACTTATTACACGCGAGCGAGGATACATCGAAGAGAATCGAGGCACGCAGTTTCTGTATGATATACGTTCAAGGCTTTATTTATTTAACCGTTCGAAAAATTGCTATTGTCTCGATGTTCGAGTGCCTACTTACAAGCACTAACATAACATCGGAAGCAATAACATTGCAAATGTTAGTTGTACAGTTTGTTAGCTCAATATCAGTTTCACCTGAGAAAATGGAGAAGCCTCGGATTTGCAGTCTTACAAAGTTCTCTACTTTCATTATATGACAAGATACATTGGTTCGTAGTTGTGTCCTGAGTTAATTAAATGACTGGGTTTGGCTGGTATTAATGACAATCATTTGATATTTATGCGTTTTATTCGCTTTTATATAATGGAATCCACGAACGGTGTAAATTCTATTTCTAATGTTTGTCGATATTTTTTTATTACTGCTTCGTAATAAATGACGATTAATCTGTAAAGCGCTAGTTCCAGTTGTTCTAACGCGAATGCGATTTATATAGATTAATTTTTTGTCTGAACAATATTCCATCTGGAATAATAATAATAATAATAATAATATATGATGAACACGAAATTCTTTTATAAAAATATTTAAAGAAAGAAAAAGGTAAAATATAAAATAGAAAGTATAGAGATATAGTGTTAAAGTAATTTTATATAGAAATTAACTTTTATAAATAAGACAAATGTTCAGTATATTTTACTAGTACACTGTAAAAAGAATTGTTCTGTAGAAAACGGGTTTGAAGCTTTTTGAAACACTTATAAGCGTTATTTTTTAAAAACGTTTAAAATGTTCTATTTGGATGCATACAAACATTAGTATTAAAGAACACTTTAATAAATAGGAATGTTTAAAAACACTTTCAAAACACTTGTTTTTACAGTGTATTCTTCATAAGTAAACATAGCTCTGGCTGTTTTCTTAATTAATTTTTCTTTTCTTAATTACGTGGTGTTAATATTATTTAAATTCATATTCAGGTATAAAAAGTATCGTTTATTTATAATTAATATTTACATAACAGTGTTATTTAAAAATTATATTTTGTTAGTGATAGTTAGTGAATTTTGTTTTCATAATAATTAGTTATTTTTTATATAAATTAAATATAATATATTAAAATAATTTTATTATTGATTTTAAGCGAAGTGTTATAATTCGAATTAAAAATACATTTTAGTATAATATAAAATAAAAATTTAAATAAATCGATTGAAGAAACGAAGGAAGGTCAAGTACCGCCTTGAAGTTTCCATCTTCACATCTACTACACATATACTTTGCACTTAGAAACGTATTATCTAATCCAACAATTAGCTTTCTCGCGACGTCGTGAGAATCGGGAACTAGCCGTGAATAAATTTCGAAATAATACGTAAAGGTGGCAAATTGATTTAACGTAGTTTACCTATTTATCATTTAGAATCGAAAGTCTTTATTTTCGTTCAAGGTCTGGACCGATTGATAGACGGATTTTTCTTGCTTCCGTAAGGCATGACTACAATTTTTTATGCCGAGAAAGCGAAGTGAAGATCGACGGATTGCTGGTCTAATTATCGTAAGAGAAACAGGAATTAATTAGTCCTTTTTATCGGCTGGCGCGGTCTAGGGTCACCAATTTTTTTGAGCTGACCCCTCCCCCCTCCCCCCCTCTTCGTTACAAAGACACGTTGTTGGGCAGGTGCGCTTAACAATGGGGTTCAAGGGACCCCATGGGACTAGATGATCCGACGAGATGTGAGGAAAGAGCAAAGAAAAAAAAAAGAAAAAAAAAAAAAAAAAAAAGGAATAATAATATGGTGGCCCAATGTGTATTATTTCAGGGAAAAAAGTGTATATTTAATTTTCTACTAAGAATATTTTCAGTGTTTATATTTTTTTTGTTATTTTTTTCTGTTTTTTAATATGAATTGTGTTTTCATGTTGTTATTCTTTGTATGTTTATCTGTCTCATATACACACATAAACATATTTAACCACTCAAACATACACATCTCGCTACATATCTATATC
>JABFQC010002700.1:0-15477 GCA_022817085.1 Psilanteris sp. ZL-2020
ATATTTATGGTTTAGTAAACTAACATTAATTGTATATTAATTATAACAAAATTAAGTATAACATATTTCAATTTTAAATCCAAATGGTCTGGAACTATTATCATAAGTCATAAATACAAAAAACAAAAAAACTTGACCTATAATTTATTATATATAAATTTAAAATAATCAATTAAAGTACATTTGAAAGAGCCAGAATTCTTTTTCTGAATTACACGCTAATTTATTATTATAAAGTTAATACTTAAATTATGTCAGTTTTTTCAAAACGGTTTGCATGAATCACACAGTTTTGGAAAATAAATTTGAAAATTGATTCAAGCATATGTTTGCAGATATACTGAATCCACCGACGGGCTTCCGAAAAATTTTATTAGAAAAAGGTCCGGAAGGGTTTGCGAAAGCCGTGCGAGAGCACAAAGGTCTTCTTCTTATGGATACAACTTTCCGCGATGCTCACCAGTCCCTATTGGCAACTAGAATTCGATCGCACGATTTGCTTTTGATTTCGCCATTTGTTGCTCACAAGTTCAACAATTTGTACGCTTTGGAAAATTGGGGAGGCGCTACCTTTGATGTGGCATTAAGGTTCCTCCATGAATGTCCTTGGGAGAGACTGGAAAATATGCGTAAAGCCATTCCAAACATTCCTTTCCAGATGTTATTAAGAGGAGCAAATGCTGTAGGATATACAAATTATCCGGACAATGTAGTTTTTAAGTTTTGCGAATTGGCTGTTCAATGTGGAATGGACATTTTTAGGGTTTTCGATTCATTAAATTATTTACCGAATCTCATTATTGGTAAGTATTTGAAAAACTGATTATTAATGAAGATTAAAAATATAAATCCTGATAATTAAATTGTAACTTTCGATCCTTTAAAAACTTGTTTGACGTTCTTCTTTACTGATCAGCATAGATTTATAAATAAAGTACTATATAATGATATTATGTAATCACGTAATTAATCAATATAATCATTCGTTTTAGGAATGGAAGCGGCGGGTAAAGCCGGTGGAGTTGTAGAAGCTGCGATATCTTATACCGGAGATGTTAGTGATCCAAGTCGTACAAAATATAGCTTAAAATACTACACGGATTTGGCTGATGAATTAGTTAAAGCTGGAACACATGTATTGTCAATAAAAGATATGGCCGGACTTTTAAAACCAAAAGCTGCTGGCATCCTCATTGACGCTATTAGACAGAAACATCCAGATATTCCATTACACATTCATACCCATGACACAGCAGGTGCTGGAGTAGCCTCTATGTTAAAATGCGCCGAACACGGAGCTGATGTTGTCGACGTTGCTGTAGACAGCATGTCTGGAATGACTAGCCAGCCATCAATGGGGGCTATCGTTGCATCTTTGCAAGGTTGTTTATTGCCCTATTCAGTACTTTAAAATCTTTTAAAATTTAAAATTACCTTATTTTTATTTTGTATTGCATTTTGGTAAACTTTTGGTATTAAAATTATACGATTTTATGTTTAATAATTATAATAAAATAATTTTATTTTACATTATTTCTTAGGTACACCTTATGATACCAATTTTGATCTAAGTAATATTTCTGAATACTCTGCTTATTGGGAGCAAACAAGAACTTTATATGCGCCATTTGAATGCACGACCACGATGAAATCTGGAAATGCTGACGTTTACTTAAATGAAATTCCTGGAGGTCAATATACTAATCTACAATTCCAGGCTTATTCTCTTGGTTTAGAAGAATTCTTTGAAGACGTTAAAAAGTCTTACAGAGAAGCTAATTTGCTTTTGGGTGATCTTATCAAAGTCACGCCTAGTTCCAAAGTTGTTGGAGATTTGGCCCAATTTATGGTTCAGAATGATTTAACATCCGAAGATGTGTTGAACAAAGCTGAGGAATTATCTTTTCCTAAATCTGTTGTTGAATTCTTACAAGGAGCAATTGGTGAACCGTATAAAGGATACCCAGAACCATTTAGGTAGTTATTTTAAATATTCTGAATTTTAAAATTCTCTGTAACAAATTTTATGCGTGAACAATAGTACTTCTCCCAAGAGGGGTAAAAAATATATTAAGCGTAATATTTGTCATATAATTCAAATCTGAAAGAATTTTGCTTAAAAGAATTTTTGATTTTTGACAATACCTAAATTTGTATTATTTCATTTCATAATTAATAATTAAAATTTGTATTATTATTATTATTATTATTATTATTATTAATATAATTATAAAATAAATTAAAAAATTTAATTTCTGAAATTAATAACAAATTTTTAAATTATTAGATCTAAAGTATTGAAAGACATGCCACGTTTAGAAGGAAGGCCCGGCAAAATTTTACCACCTTTAAATTTCAACGAATTAAAGAAATCAATACAAGAAACTCATCCAAGTGCAACTGATCTGGATATTATGTCTGCAGCTTTGTACCCAGAAGTAACAAAGGATTACCTTTCTTTCAAAGACACATTTGGACCAGTAGATAAACTTGAAACCAGAATATTCTTAACTGGTCCAAAAGTTGGTGAAGAATTTGAAGTTACTATTGAAAAAGGAAAAACTTTAGGAATAAAAACCTTAGCTATTGCAGAAGACCTTACACCAAATGGTGAAAGAGAAGTCTTTTTTGAAATGAATGGACAATTGAGATCTGTTTTAATTCGTGATAAAGAAGCAGTAAAGGTAAATTTTTTATTTGTATGAACATATTAAAAATTATTAAAGTTATCTGTTTACATATAATAACTGAAATTTCATTCTAATAATTGATTTTAATATTTTTAAATAACAAAAAATTATATCTCATTTATACACGATAAATGTACTTTTGTAATAAAGTATAATTCCTATTTGCCATCATTATAAATAAAAATTATGTAACTAAACATGTTATATCAAAATAATTTATTAATATTTTATGTATTTGTTTGAAAATATCTTATTATTTTCATATGTTATTAATATGTTATTTTGAAAATATCTTTTAGTAAATATAAAACTAATTTTTTTTTTAGGAATTACATGTTCATCCAAAAGCTAATAAATCTGATAAAAGCCACGTTGGTTCGCCGATGCCTGGTACAATCATTGATATTAGAGTAAAAGTTGGAGATCAAGTAGAAAAGGGTGCTGCACTTATTGTACTATCTGCTATGAAAATGGAAATGGTAGTTCAAGCACCTATCGCCGGAAAAATTAAAACTTTAGACGTTAATCAGGGCATGAAAATCGAAGCTGCAGACCTTCTTTTAACTATAGAATAAAAAATGTCATTAAACTAAGCATCAAACATAAAAAAACCAAATATATAAATAGATAATATAGATATATAGTAGTAAAGACTTTATTAAATTTCAGTAATATTGCTGAAAAAGTACAGTTTAACTGAAACTATCATGTTTTATACTTAAATTATACACAGAAATATTTCCAACTTAGATTTCATGAAATCAAACCAATGGCATTATTACAATTTTTTTTATATTCTTGCATATAGCTAATTAAAATGTAAATCAATTTAACCTTATTATATGAAATAAGTATTTTAAACAATTTTGAAATCGCATTTTTCTTAAAGGGTATAAACAAGTTGAAATTTGTATTACTTTTTAGCTACATTTATTGTCAGAACTTCGAACACTGTGATAAAATGAGAGCGTTGTAATTTTTATTTCTAATTTGTTGATTATTATTTATATATTTTATAGAAAAATTATATTAATATTAATGATTCATATACATAATTTTATCATAAATATTCAATATTGTTGATTCAAAATGTGAATAAAAAAATAAAATATAATTTTTTAAAAATCTAGTTTAAGTAATAATTTATCTTCCTAATTCTCAACATAATACATTATAATAAAATTAATTAGGTAAAATAAAATGGTTAATTTTGTCAAAATGAATACGAAATATTTGTTTATTTTTATATATATATATTTTATATATCATATGACAAAGCACTATTATAGAAATAAACAATAATATACAAAAAGTTTATTATGACTATTAGATGTGACTTCACGATGTCAAAAAACTACAGATATAATATATATAGTTAAATAGTTAAATAGAATTATAAAATTTAAATTGAAACTGGAAATTAAATTTAATTTGTGAATAATGAGATAATATTACATCTATGATTTTATGACATTCGTTTAGTACAATGTCTTTTATCTCTGTTTTTATATATATTTTACATTTATATAAATATCTAAGTATACTTTTAGAATGCGAATAACTTACAAAAATTAATTGATTGTTATGAAATATTCTAAATCTTTTTCGAACTGCATGTTTGTTAATATAAAGCAGATCGTATAAGAAACTAATGTTTCTTTTGTTCCAGATATCACATGAAACAACAAAACAAAACTAACAAAATAATGGAAATATATGTACATTCGTTAAATTATTGCAGCAACTTCAATACAAAAATAACAATCTTTCTCGCGATATGTATAACACAAAAGTTGATTTGAAACATTGAATTATTTTATTATAAACTTACGAGATATACATATACATTAATAAAACGAATTATAAATTAAAAATTTAATTGAAATAATTAACTAAATGACAGAATTATAAAAATTATAAATTTGTTGTATATAATAAATGTATTCAATGCTTCAATAATATCTGATATAATAAATCACATAATCATAATACATTATTATTACATTGAAATATAAAAACGAACCGGAAACTTAATTTTACTATATATATATATAAGTAAAAGTGCCGTGATTGAAATTCACGAGATCGCAAAAATAATTGATATTAAAAAGATTTCATTGTTTAAAGTTACACAATTGTTAACAAAGTTTCCCTTGACAGTCATTTATTAAGTAATTCTTACATTAATATTTCAGGTTAGTTGTAAAATTACAAAAACAACTATTTTTAAATGGAGTATCCGCGTAAAAGACGATGAAATAAAATCGAGTTACACTGAAGAAACGTTGTAATTAAAATGCAGTCTTACAAAAATTGGCGAGTCACTTGCTCAGACTTACATATATTCTTATACTTTATAATTGAGGAACAAATCGAGCACAATGTCTCTTCGACAGTCTAACACTAAAAATGATAATATATAATACTTAAATGTAATTTTAAACAATGCCCTTATTTTTTGCGACAGTAAAAATCGCTTCTAATAATGAATTTCAAAATTTTGCAAAAGTGTATTAAATATACACATACATATAAGCATGTGTACATATATATATATATATATATATGTATAGTTTTAAATTTCATATTATGTATTTGCTTCGTTTTAATCATCTGAACGGCGTCTCAACTTAAGTGTATAATCTGAAATTTAATTATAAAATATTTGTTAATATTAATTGCATTTTTAATTGATCAAACAAAGGAAGTTTAATGATATTTACATAAATACTTAAAACTTATATTAAATAAATCATAATTTTAATATTTTATAAACTATTTATACTAAGAAATTTTGTTATTAAAATATAACTATTATGAAGCAATTAAAATTAAAATATCAACTTTTAATATTTCAGCCATTTCTCAGTTAATTTTCAGATCTATTAATCATTTTAAATGAAAATAATTTAAAAATAATTTGCTGTATTTTAATAATATAATATACAAGAAATATTTACATTTTAAAAAAGTTTATTTATAAAAGATAATATTAAATTAATAATAATATTAAATTAAATAATAAATATCTACTACTTACTTGCTATATTATTATTATTTATTTTTCGAACAGTTCTTCTACGTTTTACATGATTATTAGTATCTTCATCTAAGGTTTCGGAATGATTTGCTTTTTCATATTTTCGTTTTAATTGATCTGAACTTTCCATTGGTGGATTAATCCATTTGGCCTGAATATCACTGAATATAAAATAAAAATATACTTATTAAAATTTTTAAAATACATGTGATGTTACAATTTGTATTTTTATTTACCTATATTTACAATTTTTAAAAATTATACTTAATATTTGTAATTAAACTATTTATAAAGTTAAATTATTAAATATACATACTTTAGAAACTTAGAAGATCTATGGCGATTTCCTGTCTCGCGTTCTTTTATTTTATGCATTATATTGAGCATGGCATATGTTGGGTATGTTGGTGCAGGAGGAGGAGATGGTGGTGGAGTAAGTGGTACTTCAACAGGCTGCAAAATTACTTTTGCTAATTTTTCTGGATGAGTCGCTAAAACCTCTTCCCATTTAAATGTTTCACTTTCTACTGTATTATACATATTTCTTGTTATTCTAACCTAAAAATTGTTTATCAAATTTAAAATAAGAATCCATAATTTCATGAATTGTAAAAATTATGTTGTTTACAAACATGATATTTTGAACATTCTACAAATAGACAATAAAACTAACCTCTCCATTAACTGGTTTACAAGGTTTTCTGACTCGTAAATTCTCTCGTCGTGGTTTTCTAATTTGACAGAAATTTTCATTCGATACCTGTCTATCAAAATATTTCGCAATACTTCTTTCTACTTCAACAGTTCGTCCAAATAAACTTCTCAAATATGAATAATCTGGTTTACTTTCAAATTCTAAACTCACAATATATTTCATATAGTCTACTATGTTTGCTATTAAAAGAAAAAGAAATATTTTTAGAATATTTATTGTTAGTTAAAATTAGAATGCAAGTGTAATACAACTTTCTTTAACAATATTTTCAAATTGATATTCTAATTGAAATAATATATTAAACTACTTACAAGGCGCCTTTTTGTTTTGAAAGCATTGTTGAATAAATACTGTCACATTAGACAAAGCAGTTTCTTTTTGTTCTTGAATTAATTCAAGATCTACCGTTGGTGACATGCCACCTTCTTTTTGTTCCCAAGGTAATTTACCACACAACCATTGAATTAAATTATAGCCTAATGTTTCTAAATCTCCTCTTCTTGAGTGTGCTATAATATTATTGATACAAATTAGATTTTTTTTAATATTAATTGCAATTTTTATTATGTACATTTCATTCAAATTTTTTACAGATTTTAAACAGCAAGCTAATATGAAAATCACTTAAAATTTAAAATTTATTTGTACAATAATATATATTATTGTATCATTATAATATACTAACTTCCATGGTGAGCATCTCTTGAAGTGAATTCTAATGTACCCTCATGAGCACGCCGTTCATCATGAACAAAAGGTTTATGAAATCCAGTAGGTGTCCGAAAGCGGTATGCTAATCCATAGTCTACCAGAAATGCATGACATTTTTCGATATCTAATCCTTTAACATTTTTATCTAATAAAATATTACATCCTTTAATGTCTGCATGTGCATATCCTTTACTGTGTATATACTCCAATGCATCCAACTATAAGTTGAAATATTGTTTCTAATTAATATTATTTTTAATAATAACAATAATTTTCTAATAAAAGTTAGTATCATTCGGGTAAATTTTTCACAACTTTAAAAGACATTTATTAAATGTAACAAAAACTTCATTTAATAAATATCAGTAATTATATTCTGTTATGATGTAAACATATAATATAATACAATACCATTTGTACAGCTAAATTGTTAACAACTTTTTCTGAAAATTTTCGATTTTGTGACAAAAACAATTTTCCAACGTCTACTCCATAACGTGGTATAACTAGAAATCTATAACGTTCTCCCTGAAATATATAAGATCCAGAACCTTCATATGGTGGTATACCAATGTTTCTTAATCCACGTAATTTACACCAACTATTAACTGTAAAATATTATCAATTTAATAAATATATAAAAAACAAATTTTTTATTAATGTACTAATTTTTAATCTTTGATTATATTTTTAAACATGTATGCATCATTTTTTAATAATATTAAAAATGTTACACATGTTTTAAATTTTTTTTTTTTTTGTAAGATTGACATTTTGAATAACCATTAATTATAGGTGGATAAATTTTATTATGTAATCAAAATATGTCTAATTATCCGTGAAATTAATGTAATAAAATAAATTAATTAAGAGAATTTACTTACTCATATGTTTTTGAGATGCACGAATATAAAAATTCATTTCTACAAACAATGGACCATTGTCATGAGGTTCAATTTTAATAATATATTTTGCGTTTTGATCTACTGCTTTTGAAATTTTATCTGATGCTGAAAGAAATAATTTTTAAAGTATAAATAATTTATTGCATAACATATTAATTATACAAAGTTATAAAATAAACATAAGAAATAATATATAAAATTTATGTTTAAAATATGAAAATGTATAACTTTTTGTAATTATACTTAAAAATTGGCAATGGAAAAAATATACATTTAATTTTACTTATTTATCTTTTAACACATTAAATTATTTATATCAAAATAGATAATCAAATTGTAATATATATTCAACTAACTAATTTGTAATAATTTAATATTATTCAATAATACATTTTTTATAAATTATAAATAGAAATAACTATTGGAAATTGATAACAGATGAAAATAAAATACACATGTTTATAGAGACTATGGCAAAAGCTTTCTTAAAGTGAAGATATGTATTAATCTCTTTATCTCTCTCTATTAAAGAAGGATAAATATAGGTAAAAGAGAAATCCCAGATGTTTTTGGAACATTCTACATTGTTGGCCATTTAAAACATAATGTAAACAATATGATTTTACATGTGTTATTTAAAGACATGAACTCTTTGTTATTTTTTGTATTTAGTTATTTTACTATGTATAAATATTATTAATTTGTATTAAAAGTATTAAAATAAATACTAAACAAAAATATAACTTATATAAAATACAGTTAATATTAATTTATATAAATTTATATTAATATAAATTATATAAATTACATAAATTATAATTAATAAATTACATTAATATAATAAGTCCAATCTAATCACTTCAAAATGTATTATAATTTTATAATATAAAACATTATAAATAATATTTATTCTGTATTCTATTATAACATTTTATACAGAATTATAAAATCATGTATATTTCAGTAATTGTAAAAATGGTTGACTTTTATTTACCTAAATAAATATCGCCAAATCCACCCCATCCAATGGGATTGCCTAAAATCCACTTTTTTGACCTTACATCAGTTAAAATTTCACCAGGAGGTAATCTAGCTGGTAATCTACAACCTGGTGCAGCTACTCTTTTCACATCCTCTATACGATTTCTTGCCATGTTTTATCGCTTTTATTCACCTTAAAGATTTTATAATAATAAAAAAAATTATATAAGGACATAAAAAAGTTACCTTATTTTTAAGGAAATACTATAACAAAGGATATAAAACAATAATAAGAATGAGAAATATAAATATAAAACAAAAAATAAAATAAACATTTAAAACTGAATTTAATTATATATGAATTCGAATATTAACTTAAGCATTAAACAGTTCCAAAAATTGTATACATTGTTTAATGTTAGTTATTGTTATGACTTAATACTGTCAACCTTTGAATTAAAATAATTTACCTTTTGGTTCTTTATAGCAAATGTCATTAAATGTTAAGATATGTTTAAATAAAAAGCACTTATATATTAAGCTTTTGTTGTTTTTGTTGGCTACTATAATTATTTCTAACATTTAAAACCCATGATAAACGTTGATGAAATGCGAGACACGCTATCGAGTTACAACGTGACTTACCTTGAAAATGGTATTAAAAACGAAGTAACATTGTAGACACGTGATGTTCGAATGTCTAAGCGTCTGTTTTTGTTAAAATATGTTTAATTACAGCCGTAATTCACGTTATAATTTGGGTAAACAAGTAGAATATCACATCTAACCGCACAAGCTTTCTGCCATTTTATGAAAATATACGTTAGCCGACTGAGAAAGCCGATCAGCTGAATCCTGCCGCCCGCTACTCACTGTAGATGTCATTCAAACCAATCAGACGCGTGATAACTTCTGGTAGTATATTTGTCATTTTCTAACTTTACCATGTAAGTGACATAGATATACTTTTGTTTCATTTAAATTGTACACGCCATTTAAACTTAAATCATTTTTAATTAAAGTCTTTAAAATGTGGCACTTTCGGAAAATAACAATATATTTTATTGAAAACCGACACACTTATCTGAATATCTTATCTGTTCTTTATTAATACAAAATATTGTTACTTTCTAAAAGCGGCGATGGGATATATTAATTGATTAATAGTTTAAATTTAAATTTATTAATTTTTAAATTATAAAAATTTAATTTTTTAATTTTTACGTTAAGATTTTTGTTACATAATATGAAAAATGAATTAAATCTTTACGAATAAACGGTTTTTTCTTTAATATATATTTAAGTATATATTGACGATTTTCTATATATATTTTTTATTTTTAATTTATATCAACCAACATGAACTAAATATATATTTTAATATATTTATATTATTATAATTTTATTATACATTATATATTTTTTATAATTATATATCCATAAATATTAAAATATATCTATTATTTATTATATCTTGATATTTAAAATACTTTAAGTACATAGAAAATTAATATGAAATCTACTTTTTTTTCTTTCTCCTTTATTAATAATTAAACAAATTAAATAAGATTGTATAATACTTACACAAACT
Organism: Psilanteris sp. ZL-2020; assembly: GCA_022817085.1. Classification (NCBI taxonomy): domain Eukaryota; kingdom Metazoa; phylum Arthropoda; class Insecta; order Hymenoptera; family Scelionidae; genus Psilanteris; species Psilanteris sp. ZL-2020. The sequence continues at coordinate 10,634 of JABFQC010002700.1, forward strand.
TTGGAATAGCAGATATGTAATCTGAAAGTATGTTTGTTAACAATTAGATTGCCAATAGATTCATTATATACATTTTTTAAGTATTTTTTAATGTTTTAATATTTGTTATGTAATTCAAAAATTTTTCTAGTTTGAGAAAATATAAATATTTATATACCATTAATGAAGTTATAATTGTTTTCAAAATAACATGGAAACATGCTTACATATATCATAAATACATAAACTTAAATTTCTTGTTTGACGAGGGGGTATGACAAATTACAGTAAATATAATACATTACTTGTTATTCGTGAATGAATCTGCGTCTTTAACGCATTGTTGATTCTTTTGTTTATTATTAAACATTAAACTTAAACAAAAGCTTTTCTTCTATTCTAAATTCTAAATATTATGTAACTTCTAAAAGTAATTTAAGTAATGAAATAAAAATTGTATAAGTATTTAAATATTAAGTATACAAAGTTGTTTATATAATTAGAACAAAATGTATATAGTATATAAGAAAAGAATTATCATTTTTAATGTTTTAATTATCATTTTTAATATATGTCACTATTTATATTCAAATACAAATATGTTCCTTGGCTATTAAAGGATTCATGATATTTCTATTAATTTTTTATTTATATCTATTAGTCCATAAAATATGAATGACTCTTTGATATTTTTTATTTGAAAATACAAAAAATTTTATAAAATTTACATTTATTTATAATCCGCGAAATTAAAATCACTGATATTAAAAACCAAATAAAGTATTATCCTTTCTTACCTTGCCATAAAGATTAACAAATGAGTGATAAAATCGGTGATAACTATAGTAATAATTTTCCACACTACCCATTAAAGAAAATGTAAAATATATCAAAAACGATAATTATATTATCAACATCCAGTAAGATTTTTCTTATTAACATCTTAGATTCATTAAATAAGTTGATGATACTATCAGTTGATTAACTGTATATATCCCTGTTAAAAAATACTAATAAATACTAATAGAACTAATAATCCTATTACATTTTATACGGCTTTTGTCCAAGGAAATTGTATGAATACATTAGTTTACTTATTTCCTATTGATACAAATAAGACTTTCTATTAGTCATTTTAAAATCGTATCTGGAAATACCATAATTTTTATTTGGAACTATTAGTTTTTACAAGTATTTTTTAATAGGGATACTAATATAATTTAATATTACATTTTAAAAACTGATTGTTCAATTCGATTTTAATATTGAAATACGAGTTTCTTTGTTTCATGTTAAAAATAACTAATTTCTTATTCCATTTTTTTATTATTCAATTACAAATCATAATATACAAAATTCATATCTTGTATACACTGTGAACAAATTCTAATTTTTGAAAAATCTTATTTAAAAAAAAACGTGCAAGAAAAGTAAATTTACATATAATATCAATATTATTTATTATGTACATTATTGTATACACATATAAATAATAATAATTTACATTATTATGAATTAGTTAATTAAAGTACTATATATGTTAGTCCTGTACGAAATTTATATAATATAGAATAATTAACTTATATAAATTTAATAAATTTGTTTCCTTACAAATAATAATAAAGGATAAATATTGAATAATAATGTAAACTAAATTTTCATTTGCAATTTTATGTTTATTTTTACATAAAAAATTGTAAATTATCTTACATCATTCTGTTTCACTTCACAGTTATAGCAAAATTTACAAAAGACCTTGTCGTTTTAAATCTTCAAAAGTTTTTCGATTAACAACATTACCTAAAGAATCTTCAAACTCTTCTTCTTGTTCTGGTTGCCATCGTTCATGTTGTTTTTGTGTTTTTAATTTTTCCCACAAAGCTAACGCATCTTCGATTTGTGTAACATTTGCAAAATGAGCAGTATTAGGGATTCTCAAACATCGCATTCCATGAGCATGTTTCCATTCAGAAAAATGTCTTTGAAATGCTTTTGGTCCTTTATAAGTAAAATTACCACAAATTTCACAATTATAACTAATATTTAATCCATGTAATTTGTATAACCAGTATGGAATTGGTTTTCCATCCCAACCAAGAGGTAAATTTTTTGGATTATACGGTACTTCATTATCGTCTTCTTCTTCGGATTCAGATGCACTTGCTTCAGCATCTGAATCACCACGCTCTTCTTCAGTCCGGGCCTGCTTTCGTTGTACATTTTCTTTGGTTGCTACACGATGAGTAGACACAAACTCTGCAAGTTTGTATAAATGAGCTTCTAATCTTGCTATTTCTTTTTGCTTCTCAACATTTTTTCCTTTACCAGATTTTCTTTCATTCCTTTTTGGTAATAAATTTGGATTTAATGACACTTCGCCTTTTGTACTAAATAAACGTTGAGCTCTTTCCTCTAATGTACCTCCACATTTTAAACCTAAAGCCATGAGTGCAGATTTTAATCTGTCCAGACCAAGAGATGCTAATTCTTCCCAAGAAGAAAATGCTGATAAATCTAAATGAGCACCTACATTGGCTAAAGCACTGCCAGTTTCTTTGGAATATCCTGGAAATGTATTGTTTTTCCATGAGACTTCAAAATCTTTGTTTGCCTCTTCGATATCAATATTTATGTCATGCAATGGCTTTATACGACTTATAAAATCTGCTAAATAGGTTAAAAGTGATTCAAGATATTTGCGATATTCTGCATTTTTGCGATCTTTTGGGATGTCATACAAATGGTCGAAAGTCATCAAATAAGAAATGTAGTCCGTTTTTTCAACACCTTTTAAATTTATATATTTTTCAAAACATTCGTGTAAGTCAAGATATTTTCCATAACCTTCTTCATCCGTGAACTCAACTAAGTTCATAGATTCCTCTGATGGATTTTCCCTCATTTTAGCCAATTCTTCAAATTCTATAGACATTGGCACACTTATTTCATTTGGATGTTTCCGATAAAATTCTTTAATAGATTTCAATCTTGAGTAAAATTCAGAAAATTCATTTGGTCCAGATAGAGCTTGTACCTGTGTATTTCAAATTTATGATTAGTATAAAATATATTTAATTCTATATAATATGCAATCATATTTGCAATTTATTGAATTGTTTTTATTATGTTATTGTTTATTATCAGTTTTATTATATTATTAAAATTTATCATATATAATAATTTTATTTATTTAGTAATGAAATTATAATAATATAATGTTACAAATACTATTTAATTGTTAAAATCTTAAGTAATTAAAAATTGAATTTAAAATTGACCAAAATCGTTGAACACTTGAACTTTTTTCACTTTTTAAATCAATACACTGGGTTAAGTCAAGATGTTAAAATTTCCAATGTTAAAAGTGATTAATAAAATAACGTTTCAACCCTCTGTGTGGGGCCCTCTTCAGATTATAAAATTCGTTAAAAGATTTAAGTTTCTCGAAAGAAAACGTGTCAATGGTTTATCACAACACTAATAAATTAAAATCTATTTCAGTTTTGTATTTTGAAGTGTGATGACAAAAGAAGTGTTTTTATAGTTGTTATTTCTTCATTAATAAAATAATATTTAATAAATATATTTACTTATTTTTTAATAATTTATATTTAAAGAATATATTCACTCATTTTATTTTTATCATTTTAATTTTATTTTATTTTAAAATAATTAAATAGATTAACAAATACTAAAAAATATTAAAATTCTATTTCTATTAACGATGCTTGCATACTATTTAATTCTTTTTTATATATTTTTTAAAAAATGTTCATTAATGTTACTATATTCTTATTATGAAATTTTATATGTTGCTGCTGTAGTAATTTGGTTTGTTATTGGTCTGAAAGCAAAGTATTGCTTAATTTATTCATTAATTTAATATAAAGGAATGTATCTCAATCTATCTAAATTTAATAAAAAAATTAATTCAACATTCTTAATATCATTATTTAGGCTAGCTATAATAAATTGATATTCGTTTGTTTACATATGAATATATATACAGTGCTGTGTTTGAATCATAAGTGATATAACATTTTTTAATTCAAAATTATTTTAATTTTACAAAAGTTTATTCAATATATTAAAACTACTGACCTCTTCTTTTCTTTGACCATCTTTATCTTCGTACAATTCTTGTAAATATGAAGTAGTATTCATATACTGATCAAGTAGCATTTTCAGTCTATGATCCGAATTAATCGTTTCACGATTTCCTTGCTTTTTATGAAGCATTTCTTTCACCATTCCATCAACCAAACGTTCACGTTCTTCGTGACATCGTCTTTGTTGTTCCAAAATAGTTTCCATGTTTAATATTTTTATTATCACGTGTAATATAAGTTGACACTAACTTACACGTGCTATTCGCTCTGTTTTCCACAATAAACATAAGGTTAACCTGGTTAACAATTTGGCGTACTATGTTTAGGTACTATTACATTTAGCGCCACATTTTCAGTGCGGAATATAACCGTACTAAATCTGTCGATTAGATCGATTGAGAACATTGAGAATAATATAAAAAAGAAAAGTTTTCTTTCAGAATTTATATGTACTTCCTTTATTAACGATTTGTAATTAATATTTGCCGCTTTCGGAAAGTAATAACATTTTTTATTAATAGAAAAATAGACAATTCAATTCTGATAAGTGTGCCTTTATTATATATAATTGATTATAATTTTTAATTAAAGAATTCTCTCAAACTTGTAAATTAGTTTAATTTTAAACAGTATAAAATCTTCAGATTCTTTAAATTAGCGTTATTTTTAATTTTTAAATATATAAAAATAATTTAACGTTTTTAAAAAATAATCATTGTTCTTTATAAATGAGAAAATTTAATAATCTAATTAAGA
>JABFQC010002701.1:0-15472 GCA_022817085.1 Psilanteris sp. ZL-2020
GTATATAGCAATGGAAATATGTTCTTATAAAGTAACATTCTAAGAAATCTGATTAAATAATTTTGAAATATAATCAATAATAGATGCAATAATAATTGACGAAATAATTGATGTTAATATAAACTTTATCGATTAATTACGTAACAAAAAACGTTAATGGCTTAAAATGAAAGATTATGATTTAAATTGAAATCATTAAACGAATTACGAGGATTTAGATTTTAATATCAAAAATGGCTTTTGCCTAAGATAAAAAATGCAAGTATAAATTACATACAAGTTAAACGAATCCAACGTTATGCTTTTAAATGAAAATATCTTAAGGAAATCTTTTCAAACTTTATTTTTCACAATATATTTATTTTTTATTCCTTTTTTTTCGGATTTATGATCGTCGCACTGTGTTATATTATAGCTTTCCTCTTGAGAAATCGCAAAAGAAATATTATAATATATAAAGTCTTAATCATTTGAAGTTCAAACGTCGTATTAGTAATAAGCTATCGATAAGGATCGTTATAAAATGTATTAAAATATAAATTAGAAAATCCAAGCTCTTATTAAATTACATTTGATTCACTTTATTTCTTATTTTATAATTTGTTTCTTTTTCAAAAAAAAAATAAAAAAGAAGCAAATAAAGTTAAAGATATTAATGGAAATTGTATTTTCAATTTGAAAACAAAACATGACTTTATTGAACGATTAATTTGTGTATTTTGGTTTTTCCAAATGACTATATTTGACTACATTTAACAGAATCTTTACATTCAATCGTACCACAAATTGGTTTAAATTAGTTAAAACACATAATGTTGATTGAAACCGTTACAATATATACATTTCATGGATTACAAGTGGTGTCACTTGTAATTTGATAAAATATCATGTAACAACAATCTAAATATCAATGTCATATTTTCATTCGAATAGTACACGCCGGGCAAATAATTTTTCCATCAATCTTCATTGAAAATGTAACAATGTGTATTTTTTATTTGTTATAGTTTGACCAAAATCATCAAACATAGAGTATCCTTCTTGAAATAGACATTTGAATGCAATGTTTTGTATTTTATTTATTTATTTATTTTTTTTTATTAACTGTTAACTTCATAAAAATGTAGTTTTCACATTTAATAATATAATTCTTTGATTTAATAAATACTTGGCACCGTTAAACATTCATACGAATGAAATTCATACATGCAATTACAAAGCGTGTATTTATCGGTAGCAAAAACTTGTTTTTCACGAAGAGTTTGTTTAAGCAAGAATTGTAAAATTATATTTATAATTATGAATGCGAATTCAAAACAAACAATTTCACCGAAATAATTGCAAATTGTTTTTGAATTCCAAATTTGAAAGTTTTTTGAAATACAAATATCAAATATTTGCGTATATATATGTATATATATTAACACGTACATTGCACAAATTAAATTGCCAATTAAACTCATTTCCACGATTATTCTTTGAAAATATTCTATTTTCAAGATAATGTAATGAGTTATAATATACATGAATATTACGAAATAACAGATTACGTCGAACAAAACATGCCCACTGATTGCAATTGGATACACCGACTAAAGTATTTAATACTTATTGCTGGAGCTTTTAAACATTTTCATACTACTTGGTCGGTGCCGGAAAAAGTTCCCTCTCACTAGGTAATTAAGGACATTAGATCTACCATTTCCATCACAAAAACCCTAAGCTGCCTGAATCATCCATGAATTTCCAATTACCTCAAAAATCCTGGGAATCCGAAGAAGTTTTTGATCAATTGACTTGTCGTTTGAGCACTTTTTTCCCTCCTTCCTTTTCGTTATTTTTTTTTTTCTATTTTTTTATCCCCTTTTTTCAGAAATCTCGGACGAAGTAATGTAGTTTTTTTATTGTTTAATTGCATCGACGGATGAAAATGTTGCTTCAAAAATGCCGGCAAAGCACTTACGGGGAATGACCCGGAGTGAATAAGAAAACTATACGTCTGCTCTTTCGCAATCTCGTTAACTGACATGTACTTCCGTAATCCAGCCCGCCGTCCGTATTATTTTTATATTACAATCGCGGGTCGCGCAATTGCGGAGCCAATTCGAGATACATTCTAAGTTAATAATAAGTTATTGTTTCATATTCCGATAGTTATGGCATGAAGCTTCTCATATCGGCGAGCAAAGTGAAAAGACTCGAAATAAAGCGGCAAACGTATATATTCCCGCGGATCCTTGAAAGACATTACTTTCCAAGTTTTTAAGATAGTTCAAGCGTCTTCGATCAAAGGAATTACACCTCCGCACTGAAACGCGGACGTTATTGAAACAACTCGGAAATAAATTCCTTTGCAAATTTGACATGTGATAGTGCGGGGATTTGTAAAGTTTGCGCCAATAAATTGTAAAAACGTATCTTCTCCTTTGTTCCTAATGGCACTTTTCATTAATTTCGTAGTTGCCTTGTCTCGCTTTCGTGCAACGCCTCGACAAGTTCGACAACAAATTTTCTTTTCAATCATTTCGTCGACGGCATTTTTCTAAATTACTATTTTTTGTTGCTTACAAATGTTAAGAGAATCCCAAACGAACCAAGTTGATATTAGTTTTCGTAAATGTTTTTGAATTGCACCAACTACCGTATATGTATTTGCGTGTGTATGTGTACGTGTGTGTATACATATGGATTTAATTTAATCGAAAAATTGTATTTGTAGTAAAAATGTTTGCGAAGGAAAACGTCTGTGTAAGCATCGATTATCGAAACCTTCTTTTCATGACAAAGTCCACAATGTCAACGCGCCCGCGTGCCAAATCAATAAACTTGTTTGTCAGAATTGTTCCTTAAATAACCGGCGTTTCAGGGACTCGTCAACGTGGATGAAAGATAACGCGCGCGACGAATAGGGACGCGACGTCGTTCCCGGCAATTGCGTTATAAACATCAACGAAATTAATATCCGCGAGCGCAATAATAATTGCTTAATTGTCTGCAACATTCTCGCGCAAAATATAATGATTAATTCTAGGATTCGCGTTTGCAAAACAATTTAAACGGAACAACGCGGGCGCAGTTTCAAGATAAATAATGTCACTCGATTGTTTTTATTTGCACTTTTTGTTTGACAGAATTTGATATGGCCCGGTTTGTTTTTTTTTTTTCATTTTTCGTTTCTTCAAAACAATTTCCTTTTTTATTTATATTTTTCATTATTATTAACGTTGCTGTTATTGCATTCGAAACACGCGCGCGGATCAATTGTTTGTTAACAATTAAATAATTTATTATTGAACAGATAATGCTAAACCGAATAAACATAATAACAATATAAAAGCGTTTTCAATACGTCCGTTGGAAACGCGAATAAAACGTGCACAATGGGAATGATCGAGGACCGTCGCCGCGGGCGGGGGACGGGGCATAGGCAATTTGAAGAACGACGCAGACAAAAAAAGCATTAATAAGGACGAAACGCCGCGCTGCGATTCATTATTATAACTCGGTTTAGTCTAATTCGCGACGCTTTAACCCTGTTTGGCCGAAAATTGGAATTTCGACCGAGCCAAAGGCGCGCGACGGCCAACGACAATAAGCGACACAAAAGCACAATCGCGACTTCATTAACATCATATTTCTTTCGGGCTTTTTGTCGCGAGCGCGCGCTCAGCCGGAACGCGCGACTTAAAACTCATTTGCGACGTCTTGAGGCGCTCGGGCTTTTCAATTTCCCGGCCAAGTCGGGTCTCGAGTCCTCCCAGGCTGGGTAGCGGAATTTTTTTGCGGCCAAAATTTTTCGAAAAACCCATCCGACGTGCATCGCGATTCCGCGTAACCAATCCATCCGGGCGTCGGCGTATTTAAATGCGCGCAAATTGGCGGCTTTCCTCGGAGGGACGGGGCGGGGGTTCGGATACAGCGTCGGCCTTTATGCGATTTCGGCGCTCGCGGATTTGTTAAACGCGCTTTTCTCGTCAGGAATTGTTCCGCGCGAGCAAGACGCCAATTGGATTGGTGTGCGTCGCGGTTTTCCCTTCCGCCCCCCCGCCCGGCGAAACTGCGCATCGCGTAATTCGGTCCGCGAAGTAATCAACTTTTGCCTGGATGCGATCATATTTTGGGCTTTTTTTTGTTTTCTTTCGTTTGCTAACGAGACGCTATCGCGGATGAACTTTTGAGGCGCGCCATTTCGCTTGCGAGATTTCTCGAGGAAATGGACGCGACGTCTCGCGGCGGGGGTTTTTTTGATGAACGTCGTTCTCTCTCTCTCTCTCTCTCTCTCCGTCTCTCTTTCTTTCTCTGCAAACGGACGCGCGATTTCGCAGGATTACAATTGACGACGAAGAAGGTATCCCCGGGACGAAATTGCAGGCAAGCGCGCGACTTTTGTTGTTATTGATGAATTGACGTGGAATGAAAATTCCGAGCACGCACTTGTGATTGTTCGATCTGATATTAACGATAAATACGGCGTCGCGTCGTGGATTATTAATAAACTGAAAAAAGCCATTTAATTATGACTGCGAGATGACGACAAATTGGCATCCGCTTTGAGCGATGCGTATTTCTTTTGTTTATTATATTTTATATTTGATTATCCCTTTGTAAAGATTTCCTTGCCGATTAATTGGCCGCGCGCATCAAAGTTCCGGAGTCTATTTCTAATTAAAATAACGAAATTCCAGTCGAATCCTTTAGTTTATTATGTGTGCCGTGCAATCGATAATTATGAAAACAAGTATTTGCTCGCCGAAATTTCGACTTTGTAAATTATCCGTTATAATATATCATCTTTATTGCTTATGCGAACTGTCACATTTATCATTTCATTAGTCCAACGAAATATACGTGAATCTAATTAATTTGTAATAAATGTACGCGGGTTATTTATTATTTTGTTAAATTAACCCATTAAAGCGCGTTATTTTGATCGCTCGCGCGAGCGACCGGCGCGCGTCTGTGTGCGTACAAACGATTTTTGTCAGAACCCAAATTTCGGATCCACGAATGACGCGAACCGCGCGGCCAGATTGCTTTGCAAATCGAATTTACATTTGATGCAAGTATAATGCATAATGAATATTTATATTACGCATTATTGTAAAATTAAAAACTAATTTGGGAATTAAAATTTCGGCAGGCCAATTAAGTGCTGTTCTTTTAATTAGACAACCCGCGTTTTTAAAAACTTTTTGCAACGCGGCGCGAAATTGATTGCAAATGTTTTTGCACGAACGCAAATTTTGGGATCCGCCAAAGCGTGCGGCGCGCGCGAGCGCACACTTTTTTATTCTCGTTAATTTATATTCTTTCGATGCATTCTTATTACTGTTGTTGAAAAGTATGCTTTAGTTTATGGAGAAAGAGAGAAAGAGAGAGAAAAAGAATTTTTTTACGTGCATTAAATTGCATAATGTAAATTATGAATTTTTAATGTAAAGTATGAATGAGTTTTAATTAGCTCAGAGATGTACGGAAAAATCTGAATATATATATACGGAGAAAAAAGGATAGAATAAAATTACTATACTGTATGACAATGCAATCGCAAGTGTCGTGTATTTACAGTGTCTAATTATTTAACGGTTTGTTTGATTTATTTTGTCGTTCTACACAAAGAAATTATTATAAGTATGGTAAAATTTATCACAGAAAAATATTATTTTATATTTTAAAATACTTTAACGTACACGTAGAAAAACTTAAAACAGTATCTAATTAATTTTCTCAGACAGTGCGGTAAAATGTCATGGAAGGTTAGTTTAATATTTTTTTCCGTTTAGGTGTACTCTTCCCTCCGTGTAATAATTTCCAGTTTTACTTCAAATTCTAATTCAAATTGTTGCAATATAGATAATAATTTATGAAAATTGTATTATGAATCATAGTAATGATATGTACACGGCTGTTCCAGTTTTACTATTTTACTATATATACATCATCATTTATCAGTACAATTTTTAAGTATATACATTTAACAAACAACAATCATTTTTGAACGAATAATAACCGTTGCAACTTTGAACGAATTGACTTCGTTAAACATGTTGATTAAATGCACTTTTATGATTCGTTGCAATATTCAACGTTTGAAACTTTGCGTCCATTTTTTCATGAACAAACTATAATTGTTGATAAGTTGAAGATTTGCGTATTTTTATCACCCGTTTAACAGCGTTAACTTTTTGCAAAACAGTTTTAAGTTTCGATGAGTATAATTAACTGTACCCAAACAAATCCGCGCAATTATCATGCACAGATAATAAATACAATTATTCAAGATTTTCAACAAACAAACAATAGCGATTAATTATGTAACGAGAAATTATTTAACTATTTATCGATTGCAATTAAATGGTCATCCATAAAGCCAGTCAAACATCAAGTTTTATCTGATTTCTTACAAAGCAACACGGCTAATGGAATTAATTCCATTAAATATTAAATTAGAGTCCACATTGATCAACCGACGAATTGAGAACGATTAATAATAGTTGCGGAAGATTAAAATTAAATCGCAAAGTTATACCCCGATATTATGATATATAACGAAATTTGCAGGTGCTTTAATCGTGTTTTTAAAGCGACGATATTTCGCTTTCGCGCGCACCGCATTGACAAAATTAATATTTCAAATTCAAACGCGCGTTTCTGCTCCTTCTGCAAAACGTCCCGAAGTGTTTCTAAATTTAACCTTAAAATTGCTTCTTTCTCACGCGAGGAACACGCCTCCGATATACATACTAAAATGGATACCATTTTTTTTCAGCGCGCGGCGTATACCAAAAACGCGCGCGTTTAAACCAACACGTATGAATTAACTCGATTTGCACTTACTGCGAGTATCGAGTTTTAACGCGCAGCGCGACGCGCCGAAATATTTGCCATTCGACTGTTTTTAAAATTCCATCGCGATAATTCAATTGCACGGAATCGCGCGAGACGGGTTTCATATTTCAGCCACCGAACGGCGAATTAAATTCTTAAAGCGAGCGATTTCCGAACGGCAAAGGACACACGGGGACAACGCGACGACGAGAACGCGCGCGCAAAATTTAACATTTAAACTCGTTCTCGGAATTTGTTGCGGGCGTAATACTATAAGTGAAAATTTCGGTTAAAACGCGGGCATGAAATTTTTAGGTAAACTGCCGAAGTTTTCGCAGTCAACGTGCCGAGTAACTTAAAACTCGCGACGCTCAAACTTTTCACTCATGTCGGCCATATTTATTCGGTTAATTATCATGTTGTCGCGTCGTTTACAAGAAATAATAATAATTGTGACAAATTAAGGAAGCGTCGTGAGTTTGCGAGTTTGTTTTCGAGCGCGCGGTCTCGGATCCGGGTCAGGTAGGTTGTCGCGTTGCATTTCTTTCGGCGATAATTAAGTGGAACGAACGCGATATGGGCCGGCAAAAGGGCGCGCCTCCGTCAAACGCCGTGCCAAAGCCGCGCGCCCGTTTGGTTTCGCTTTCGCGACGCGTGTGGTTTCGTGCCGCGCGGCGTTTTCAATTGCGCTCTGACGGGAATTATATTTATTGCATTACGCGGACGCCTTTTTGTGCGCGTCACGTGGTGCATGTGACGTCGCGGGTCCGAACGCGGTGCGTCGGGAGAGCGGCGACGAGAGAGAAGCGAACGAGGGCGAATTAACGAATTGTTATTGCGTTGCCGCGTGGCCAAATAAAATATGAAAATTTCATGCACAAGCAAAGTAAATAAAAATGAATAACGGTTTCGCACGGGGAAACGACAATTTGTTGTTTCTTTTTTGCTCGTTTAGGTCCCTTTTTTGCTTTTTTTTTACATTTTTAATTCATTTTTTTTTATTTATTCGATCGAGATTTATGTCGATGCACTACGTGTGTCATTTTTTTATTGACGTCACTCAAAAATCTGAATCAACAATAATTTTCAGCGAAGTTTTAAATGTCAGTTGAATTTCAGTTGACATTTCGATCAGAAATAAAAGATAAACGAAAAATATAATGGTATAAATGAAAACACGAAAATGTGAATGAGACAAATTCAAAGCAGACGAGGAAATTGCGAACTTGATGAAATAGAGTCAATTTAATCGTATAACTAGATTGAAACGAGAGGTAATGTGGATAATTGAAACTATAATATTAAAAATATCATCCTTAACAAAGGACATTTGGAGCGGGGCGCTTTAATAATAAGTACAGCAATGCGGAAGAGTGGTAGGGTTTTTCGCGTGCGAAATTGTGATTCTGATTTCAGTATATAAATATTTTATGTTCTTCGTTTCCTTTTTTTTTTATTATTATATTATTAAATAGTTTTTGGTCAGAGCGACACACGTCATAGTAAATTTGTAATGCAAAATATAAACCAATGGGCTTTTCATTAACAAAACTGAAAATGGTTCGAGCCATTTGGAATTCCAAACGAACAAATTGTATTTTACCCGTGTCAGGTTCCGCTTGAATTATCATTAACATTTTTCTATTGGCAGCATTAAAATAAACTGGCATTCACGAGGACTGTATAATCCCAAAGATATATAAATTTTCCAGCGTTGATTTTCATTTTACTTTTCTGAATAATATCCCTGTCTGTATTTGCAATCGTTTCTATGTTAATATAGTTATTCATTTTCACATATGATTCAGGAGTAATAAAGAGAAAAGAAAAATGAAAGATTTTGAGGTTTCCTTTTTATTAGTTGCATGTTTCAGAATAGTAAAGAAAAAACGATAAAAATATAGCCGTCGTTATTCAGTTTGTTGTAATTAAGAAATATTGTAATTTTATTAACCTTTTAACGAATAATTGTTTAAAACTATGCTTTCGCCCGCGTAATGTTTGTTTAAAAATATCAGGAAATATTGCGCGTTCGCATTATACATTTAATTAATATAATTTTATGTGTAAATTTGGGGCGGATTGTTTATTTACGTTTTAAAAACTAGATAATTACACTGATTACGTTATACTGCGAGAAACGAATTTGACATAAAAAGACATATTTCCATATTCATTGTGTCAATAACATAGCACTACTTTTAGTTTTAATCAAATTAAATGGTTCAAATTATTTGAATTTAATAATAATAGTAATTTAATATATGCAGCGGAATTTCGATTCAAAGCATTCATTTTCTTTGTGAAGTTTGAAGTACAATTTTTTGCATTTTTTTTTCTTTCCGATGAAAATGTTTAAATTAAAATTTAATCTGAGCAAATCATTTTTCGCAGATTACTTTATGCAAACTCGATACCTGTTTTTTATTAAACAATTTATTTTATTGAAGCAATTACTTATAACATTTTTTCCTTGCGAAGGTATTATCAGTAATTGTGTAATACTCACTCAAACACACACACACACACATACACACACGCGTTTATATAATGAGCATTATTCGGATGAAATTTTAATAGTCACTTGAACAAATTTATTGTGCGGAAGTCCGATTACTTTAATTTATTATTTTGAGCGACATCAGTTCCAACTTTGAAGTAATTTATCTAAATTTCATTTTAAAAAATCGCAAAATAAAGACCGATAAAAGTCTGGTCCATTGTCTGAGCATGTGCAAACAAAGACACGCATTTGTTATTCATTTGAATGGCAATACATGGCGACTTGGACCAAGCGATTACGTAGTCAATTACCGAACAATTATTATTTTACTTATTGCGGCGGGATGAAAAAGTTTCGTTTTAGTGAGAAAATTACAGTTTTAGATTTGCAATTTAGATTGTTAAATCTAGGTTAGATGCGTAATAGAGATTGCGAATGCACGTTTGAAACAAACAGCGATTTGTGATTGGTTTTTATCTCAATTGTTAACAGACTGATAAATTTGCATGCTAATACACACCGGTTTTATAAGCTTTTGTCGAAAAATTGTTAAACAAATTAATTTCCTTGAACGGAGTATTCAAATATTTGCGCTATTTGAAATATTTGCGAGCATTTGAAGCGAAGTGCGATAATTAGCATTTATTAGTGTTCCCTGCTAATATAAGTGATGGTTTGGTTCACGCCAGCAGGATAACAAAAACCCGACCCATTATGCTTCAAAGTATTGTATCTCGCGCGAAAACTTAAGTATCTCATTTTTTAAATTACACACCCGCGGATTTGCATTCGAAATGCCGCATTCAAACGAATCATAAACGCGCAAATCCTTCAAATTATAAATCACAGTCGATGTTTTTCTGGTCCAATAGATGGCGCGAATTTGCATAACACGCCCGCGTCTGCCAGGGGATTAATAATAAATGTCGCTAAACTTTTGACCTTTGATGGGCCACGATCGCACACGGAGAAGTAGAATATAAGACAAATTAGAATATGAAATAGAGACGACTGGACGTATGCTTTTAATCTGAAAATATCTCTAATAAGTGGCGGTGGAAATGCAGCGTATAAACAAAGTAAAAAAGTAATGAGCTCTTTAAAATTATCAGTACTAATTTGAACGGTTTTAACTTATGCGTTCAGTTGAAAATATATTCACGTATTTCTGGTTATAGAAACATACTGGAAACAAGATTTCATAACATTTATGCAAATGCGATAAATAACGTTACGAGATCACATTTTTCAATGCGTCTAAATAAATATTTGAAAATAAATTCGTTACTTCGTGATACTTGTTAAATTAAATGTTTACTTTAACATTCTTTTTATGGAATTAAAACAGAAATAACTATTAAATATTTACTTACGTTTTACGTATTTAGAGATGTTTACTGTGCGAAATAAAATATAGTAATAGCGTACGTAATGTAATAACAACGACGGAAAAATTGCAGTATTAATCGGGTTTAATTTACACAACATGACGCATTGTATACGAAATGTCAGTAAGCTAATCATAAGAGTATATATATATATTATTATTTTGATTGCTCGCAAATAGATTTTGTGCTAAAAATTAGCAGACTCCGGTGACTGGCGACAAAAACGCATCCAAGGTTTAAGCGCATCTCCCGAGTCGTGTCCAAATCGTTCATCAAAATCAAGCCGTAAGCCAATCCTCCGCCGAACCTTTGACCCCGAGGACGCTGCTCGGGTAATCGCGCTCGCAAAAACCAATGAACGATCGGTGCCCCTGACGAGCGCGCATCGTCCCGACCGCGCGACAGCGGCCGAAACCAATTCGGCGACAAGAAACGTCGCGAAACTCGGCGCCGCTCGTAATTCGTCTCGCGATAAAAAGGCACGTCGTTTAATTTCGCGGTGCTTTGTTTGTTCTCAAAAATGGCAAGCCGACGGATAGCGCAAATTAATACAAACTCCGTCGCCGGCGTCGACGAAAGTTCGCCGACTGGGCAAATACGCGCGCCGCGCCGAAATCCATCAGTGTCTCGGCGCGGACAAATCCGGGACAAAAAGCCGCCAAAGCCGCGCGCTCTGCACAATGAAACGCCGCCCGCTACCTGGCTGCGCGAATAATATCGCGCTAATTGAATTCGTCGCGCGAAACCGCGCCCCCGCGGCGCTCGTGCTTCATCTTGCGCTCTTCTTTCCTCGCGGGCATTGTGTGTCAAAGGTCATTACGCGCGACGGACTAATGGGCTTCGACGTGGGCGCGGGCATTATGATCGCGCGATGAAACGTTAATGAAATCCGCGCAATCGTCCGCCAAATTGCATATCGCGTTCAATTTCGTGCCGCGCGACAATTAGAAAGAAATTCGGTGAATATATATATATATATGTATATATATCGGCGGCGCATTAAAGCCCCCGCGGTTCGCCGACGCGGCCGCTCCTGAATGCCTGCAAAATTTAATAACCAGTTCAAAACAGCGGCGCGCATCCATTTTTTAATTTGATGCGTATAACCGGCGCTTTTCATATTGATGAACCTTTTCAGGCGCACTTTCGTCGACACTATTTTTACAACGTTGAAAATGTATAGAATTTATAAAGTGCGACCGCAATGAAATATGCAGCGCGCACTGTTCATTTTATAATTCCATTCTTAGGAAGCTTTGTTTGCGTCCGTGAAAACACCGCGCCCGATAATTGGGTTAATTCGGAACGGAGCCGCGCGCGAAACGCGCCTTTCTTTTTTTTTTCCGTCGATTTTTTTCCATTTTTTTTGTCTTTAATTTTTTTATTTTTTTGTTCCCGTTCGCGCGCTTTTCTCTCGGCGTTGCGCCGTCATTATCGCGCCGAAATTATACTCTCGCGCTTCGCCCAACTGCACCGCGTTAAACGCGAAGAAAAGTCCGCGTCGCGGAATATAATGAGCGCGAATCATCGAACAGCGACGTTGATTGAACGATATTTACGGTCGGTCGATTGCGCGCGGAGGTCAGCGCCTCGACTTCGTCAAGCGCACTTTGGTCATGGCCGGCAGAACGATGGGGGGCGTTTTTTCTGGTAAAAAAGACGGCGCCCGTTGTTTTCGGACGTTAATTCCGACGCGTTTTGAACCAGGGATTTATAAGATGCAAATGCCGCGCCACTTGAACTTAAAGGTAAATTTATAATAAGGAACGCGGGATTCGCTTTGCGGAGAGTCGCGCTTACTTATTCTATTTCGCTTTGGATACCGTTATAAGTAGAATAAAAATATAAGCGCGCGGCCAGTTAATTTCGTCGCAAAGCAAAATAATTGTATTAGCAAAGCTGTAGGCCATGTTATAATAATTGTCTTGGAATGGCGCAATTTAATCAGCCGGGTGGATTTATTATAAAATTTTTACTCGAATAAAAAACACGCGCCATATATAGCGGTGGAGGATATGGGGGGGGGGGGGTGCGGAAAAGGAAAAAATGCGGGGCCGGGTTGTTCGCAGTTTGCTGGAATTTATGGGCTGAAACGATTGTGATATTTATCGCGAATTTTAATCGGCGAATGATACGCGTGGAAGTAGTGGGGCAAGGAGGGGTGACGCGAAGTATGTTTTAGATAAATAGATATTTTTTATGGATCGCGGTTTAATAATGGGATTGATGTAGATAGCGGGCCAAATTTGTATTAAGAGGTCATCAATACCGGCTATCTGCATATTTACCGGAAAGAAAAAAACGCGCTCTCTTTAAAGCGCGAGAAACTTTTTTATTTCCGAGTTCGATATGACGCGCAGATGTGTGCGCTCACGTGGAAAGGATAATTGCAGTTTTGACATTACGGTGTAACTTTGGAAGGCATTACAAAAAAAAAGGATAGAAAAAATAGATCATCGCAGAATTGGTATTCGCGGATTATCGACGTGAAGATTCAGTCGCGATAATTGTGAATGCAAGTCGGCGAGTGTTTCCATTTCGGCTGCAGAAATGCCATGCATTATTCGTATCTGTTACGTATAGCAGAAATTAAATTTTCGTTAGCATAACGCGCGCAAAAATGAACGCGGACCAGTCGGGGGTGCGTTTCATTTAACTGCACTTGAATGCAAGTTAGGATTATTATATGAACGACGTCATTAAATTCATTTATGCCAAATATCATTGCCGACGTAATTTAATGACTTTAAAGAATTGCGACTCTTCTTTTTTTCATTATTTTCTTTTATATATATATATATATATATATATATATATATATATATATATATATTTCGTTCGGTAATTAATCGCACAATAATTGTGCGCAATCGTGCACTACGATTGCGTGATATACACAGAATTAAAGCGAACGTTCGATGCGTTCGAGTGATTTTTTGAACCGCTGGCAATGTTATGGCGGAAATCGTAATGCGTTCTGCTGTAATATATCCATGCGCGATTCACCGTTCACTGTAAGTTCGTACATTTAATTAAAATTAACTTCGATTAATTACAGTTTAATTTAGATCTGCGCAATTCGAATCAATCTGAGCTTAAGATAGCTTAAATGTACAAAAGTAAATTTTAATACGAATTGAATATATGATTATAATCCACGGTCCTAATTATTTGATTGTTCCTGGAATCAACATTTGCCAAATTTAAATTTCTATTAGCGTTCGTATGATTCCTCAACTGCGTTCAATGATTTCATAATTATCTCATCAAAAAACTGTATGGCAATATGATGCACAGAGGGGCATCTTCAAAATTATTGATTATCGTATGGTTGCGATTCATATCAATGGTTGAAGTAAAATCTTGTTTTCATATATATATATATAGTCATAAGGTACCTCAGTTACACTGTAAAAATAGGTGCTATAAAAATATCTTATTTTGAAACAGTTTAATAGAAAAGATATTAAAAGAGTCTTAATATTGATCATTATTTCTGTTTCTGTATTCAGAACGTTTAGATTTGAAACAGTGTTTTACTAGTGTATATATTTTAAGATACATATCAGAATATAAAATTACAATTAAGGCTTAAATAATTATTACACATCACAATAGCATTTTTCTGTTTTTAAGATTTATGCTACATGGATGGCAAAAAATAACTTTGATGCCAAATTTTTGTATTAGACCGTCAGAAATCTTTGAGATATCATTCGAACGCCTGAAGGTACGCAAAAGCGTCTCGTTATCATTTGTCAAAATGACTTGAAAAAGATAATTGTCATTTGTTCTGCACCAAAATTAAACAAAAAAAAACTTAAAAGCGCCAAATGTTCCACGTCATCATTTATCACCGCATTCTTCTATTGCAGGACCAAAAAACGACAGTCCTCTCTGCCACGCGACAGGATGCCCCGCGTCCGACACGAGCACCTCCCTAATGGACAACGTGAATAAAGTGCTGGTTGCCGACCTCGAATCAAAAACGCTCATTGCCTGCGGCTCGTTGCTCCAAGGCGCCTGTGCGAAGTACAAAATGTCAAACATATCGGACAATCCCGAGTTCATCCCCGAAAACATCGCGGCCAACGACGAGCACTCGTCGACCTACGCCTTCATCGGTCCCGAGAACTACAACTCCTGGGGCAAGTCGAACATCCTGTACGTGGGCACCACGTTTACCAACAACGGCGACTACCGCCACGACGTGCCCGCCATCTCGAGTCGCGAGCTGCGCAAGCTCAGCATCGTCGAGTACACGTTCAACAAGCAGCCCTCGTTATCCATCGACGTCAAGTACCGCGACCACTTCCTGGTCAAATACGTGTACGGCTTCAACGCGAGCAACTACGCGTACTTCGTGCTGGTGCAGAAACACGACTACGAACTGGAGAAGCTCGAGATGGGCTACGTGTCGCGGTTGGCGCGCAGCTGCATCAGCGACGCAAACTACGACAGCTACACGGAAGTGACGTTGCAGTGCAACGTGGAGGGCAACTCGGAGCAGTACAACCTGGTGCAGGACGCTAAGGTCGCGACCGCGGGCAGCGACCTCGCCGCCAAGCTGGGCATCGCCGTGGGCGACCCGGTCTTCGTCTCGGTGTTCTCGCCGAGCCGGGGCATCACCAACGAGCCCCAGCCGCGCTCCGCGCTCTGCATCTACAGCCTGCAGGAGATCGAGACCAAGTTCGACGAGAACATACACATGTGCTTCAATGGCAGCACCAAGTACCGCAACATGGGCTACATC
>JABFQC010002702.1:0-15471 GCA_022817085.1 Psilanteris sp. ZL-2020
ACTGTAGGTAGAAGAACACGGGAATGAGGAACGTGTCCGAGAAGCGCTTTCTCTCTATATAGCCGCTTTTCCCGAGTGTCCCTCTGTATATATACATGTGCGACTGGCGCCACAGGGCGATATTAATTTCTGCACAAGGCTCTCCGCACTGTACCTATATCTCTCCCTTTACTTTGCTCTTCTTTTGCTGTCGTCCTTCCGTCGTTCCGACCCAATGAGTACAGACTTATTCTTCAGTCCGCTGGATAGTATCTTGTAATCATTCACAATCCCAGTGAGAGATTTTATCCCTTCCCCCACGCAACCATCTTGATCAACGACATTCCCAATGAATGAATTGTTCTTGATTTCAATTATTGGTTTAAGTTCAAGCGGAATTAAAACAACGTTTCGAGAAACAATTTGAATCGTCGGAATGATTATCGGATATTTCAGGAATGCAGATTTTTACATGATTTGCACACGCCGATTGGAGAGGGGTAAAAGCTCGGCGTCTTGTACGACAGCTGTCAATTTGTATTTCCTGGTATAAAGAAGGTGTAGTGATAGATAAGAAAGGTTGAAAAAAGTCAATAGCTTGAATGACAGTTTTGAGTTTCCAAGATCTTTCATGTGCTGTTTAATGCAACGTTACTTCCAATTTATGATTCATCTAGAATACAATCTTTGTTTGCTAATTCAATAAAATAATATTGGACCACCCCCGTACTGTACGTATGAAAATAATTATTTCTATGGTTGTGATTCATCTGATTTTCATTTAACTAAGGATTGTGTCAAGTTTTTATTGCACACAATACTATAGATTGCAATATTTATATCGCAACAAGGGAAGATTTTAATCAAAATATAATTAGTCTAGTAAAAAACCCGGGTGTCTATATGTTAAAAGTCAAAGTCTCTTTTTAACTCGAATATTCATAAAATCTCACTACAAAATTCAACTCCATCACCATACATGATCCAAATTTTAATTATATTTCAGCCGGCGAGCTTATACAAATAATACCACTGAACTAAGTATCGTCGTTTAACCCTTCTTATGCCGTCCTACTTCACCTAACCTTAACGTTCCGTCCTCCCTTCTCATTTTGCATTTTAAAGTTTAAACAAGAGATTTTATCTCGCGCACGCTTTTTGTTCCACGCAGATCTCCGCGATTCGCCGTAAGAGGTTGCGGGAGACAAAGTGTCAGACGATGCATCTACATTTTTATCTCGGTATAGAGAAAATTTTCTTCTGAAAACGTCCCCTCGTAGTATTCCGTGCTTAATAGACAACGTAATTCAGTTATTCCCACGAAGGTTTGATAACTGGACCGTCTTTTTTACGGCGCAAGCGCTCGCCACTGTTGCTGCGCTTCAGAAATGTGAAATTTAATTAGCGCGACAATACAGAAGTGCCGTCATTATCGCAAATCTAAAGTCAGTCTCGCCGCAAAATCGAATCTCGGATCTCTCTTTGGCCAACACAAAGAGCCTTCTGGTCCATCTGTGCGAGGACGATTCGGAGTCTGGGGCTGTTTCG
The DNA here is from genome assembly GCA_022817085.1 of Psilanteris sp. ZL-2020. Taxonomy (NCBI): domain Eukaryota; kingdom Metazoa; phylum Arthropoda; class Insecta; order Hymenoptera; family Scelionidae; genus Psilanteris; species Psilanteris sp. ZL-2020. Next base: position 1,528 of record JABFQC010002702.1, read on the forward strand.
AAACGTTTCACGTCCTGTTTGGTATGGACCGTAGTCGTACCGATCCTTTGTAATCTCATTGAGGACGATCGCGGGCATCTCTCGACACAGCGTCAGGGGATCTTCGCTTAAACCTACATTTCTATGTGTTAGCGTATCCGTATACACGTACACCGTGACGACACGTAGCCTCCCTCATCTCGCGCATAAATCACAATAGAGTAGCGGAAAGTGGTGCGGAGAAGTTCTCAAGCAGGGCTGTGTTCTTGGTGTAGATTTCCAGCAATTCCGGAGCGATGACGTATATACCGCGAAAACTACTATACTGCAGACGAAGTCCCTTTCATTTCAGTCCCGTAGCCTGCCAGAAATGCTACTAAAATCGATACTCGGAAAACGTCACTGAAATTTCTGCGCAGTTATATTCAATCGGATAACAGGTTCCATTGTAACTGCGGAACTTGTCAACAAAAGTTGATACAGTGGGTAATAAAAATGCACCTTGACGGGCAGATGAAAGAGAAAGTAAAGTGAAGTATATTCCATCCATGAAACGGCTGAGCTTTATATCATCATGAACTATTTAAAAAAACATTTTATGAAAATATGCAACGGAATTGTGTTATGGCTACGCACAAGCATTATAAAATACATGCGAAAGGTCTCGAAAGGGAACGAAATGTTAAAATGACCTTTATTAAACTTATTTGTGACAGCTAATAGGCTTAATCGAAAATATTTTGATATATAATTAAATGTCTTTGATTTTATATAGTACCATTCATAAATTAGGTTTATTTCTTATACTGTTCGTATTATTTGTTTAATATGTTTTAATAACGATCTACCTTAATTAACGTAGTCTATTGTTTAAGTCTACTACTCTATACGTATATATATATGTATATACATGGAATATGATACATATTTACTCCTGAATTTGTTTTGGCAAAAATTCGACCAATAGTCTTTGGGCAACATTATCACAAACTATGTCGATCAATAATATTTCCGAAAACTGGAACATCTCTATGTTGCACTGCAAACACGAACTTCGGAAAACATTGTGGAAAATATGGAAGATTGTTAAAAATTAAAATTTATATATTTCTACAAAAATGCACATAAAAATAGTGATAATTCTATAAAACGTTCATGAAATTCGTATTTGTTAAAAATTAAAAGATATTAATTTTATAAAAAATATATATAATTCAATATTTTATAATATATCCTCCGCCTTGTAAATTCTAGTAATTTTAATAATGATAAAAAATTTAAATTAGTTACATTTACTACTATATATATACAAATATATGTCAATATACTTTTTGACTGAATAATTTTCATGCTATTAATGTAAATCATTTTTCTTTATAGTTAATACTTACTAATACTTAATATTAAATACCTACTGGTCAGAGTGAAGTTATGTTATGAATTTAATGAAAACAGTTATGCTTTTTAAAAATGGCTGCAGTCAAGAACAGCTTCTTTGTAACAAAGAAACCGTAACTTTAAATTTTATCAAAAATAATATTTATTTTAAAATATGAACAGCTAAACAACAATCATATTTAAAATATAAAAAAAATAAAATATAAAAAATAAAATAAATGTTTGTTAGAACTAAATGAAGAATAATAATAATAATATTATATTTTATGACAGTAGGTATATTTTCAAATATAAATAAACTATATATATTCTTTATGTCATATTAATTTTAGAAAAAAATATATTTAATTCGGTATAATATAAATGTATTTTATAAATATAAAAGTTTATATTTTGTTGTTCTTAGTTAAATAATATAATGTAAAATAGTGATATTATGTTAAATTTAAGTTTATATCGATTAGCAGAATTTAAATAAACCTATCATCTTTCAAATCAGATGTAACTACCATCCTACGTGATAGGATTGCTGGTTAAAGTATCTAATCAATTTGCTCAAATTGGAATCTTACATATATTGTACGTATTGTATTCTATTCTATAGTATTAATATAATGGATTAATATTAAAATTTTAGAATAGAAATAAACATTTTTACTTATTGTACATATTTTCAAAAAATAATATATTTTGTAAATATATGTCAGTTTTTAGGTTTAATGTACATTAAATTAAACTTTATAAGTATATTTTATTATTAAAATAACATAATTTATATATTTTCAGTTTAAAACTAATCTGTGTATACATTACCAAACAATTATTTTAAATCAAATATTGATTTATTACTGTCTTAATGGAAACTTATAATCTCACAAATTTGTAAATTATATTAATTCAATTTTAAGTAAATAAATGAAATTTTTAATCTATAGTAATGATTTGGTACAATTTTAAAATTCATTTTCATTTCAAACGTGGGCCAACTTAAATATAGCACAATTAAATGGGTTTAAGAAGTAGAAAATATTACTTTAAATTTTCATTCGAAATACCTTCTTTCTGCTCATTAAGTTGGAGAAGGTAAAATGTATAATTTTCAAATAATATTCTAACAGAACTTTTACGAATATTAGATACGTTTATATGTAGATCAAAAATATATATTTCGTGAATAGGATATTTCGGGAAGTATTTGGTAACTTAAAGCATTTAATTTATTTATTGCGTACGTCATATTCAAATAAATTATATTCTTTAATTATTATGATTATAAAATATCAATCTGAATACATTTATTAAATACGTCCCATTAATAAATGAACACATCAACACATATACATTTTATTCTCGCAATAAAAACTTACGTCATGCACTAGCTTTGAATATATTTCGAAATGCACTGCTATATATTATATATATTCCATAAAATTTATATATAATTCTTCATATAGGACACTGCGGAAACAAATGTAAAATGTGTGTTTTACTTCGAGATACACGTGATTTAATTAAGACATCAGTCTGAAATAAAGACACTTTCACGATACTTGCTTTTTCAGTGCAAAAACATACCACCTGAAACGAATTTATTAACAAATCGTTCAAAGACATACCGTTTAATATAAACAATAACGAATTGTTGAAAACATTAAATTAAACGCACCCCTTCTACGGCGACGTAAATTGACGAAATCAGAGTGCTGCACAAAATTATAACACGTGTTAAATAACGGTTGGAATAAAAAAAATTGAAGGATAAAGCACACCTTCGATACAGTATGAGTGCGTTAACGGATCTAATACGACATAATATATGGTTTGGGTGTACACATATGAGCCGCTGGTTTTGCGTTAGTTGTAGGTCGCTTACTTTGCCAGAGAGACCATCGCGGCGGAGGTAGCGACGGAGGCGGTGGTGGACGACAAAGTCGGGGGTTGGCGCGAGAGGGTGTTCGCCCTCTTTTATACCTTGGAAGGTCCCTCGGCAGATCCAGACTAAAGTTCTCTCCTTTCTCGTATCCAACTCAGCCTTCCCCTCATCCCCGAGCCACTCTTGTTCCTCTCTGGTCTTTGCCTCGCATCTCCAGTCTCTCTTAGGTTAGGTTTTTACCGTCTCCCCGAACTACCCCTCGTCGCTACCCTCTTCTCTCGCTTCACCTCGAATCGCCCGAGGCAAAAAAACCTGCCAGCCGGCACTGTTCGAGGGGTAAAAGCTCTAGGAGGATGGGTACAAGGGGGATTGCAATAGAAAGAGAGGGTGCTCCGGGGCAGGCTTAGAGGAGTGGGTGGACGGCTCAGCTGCTGGATATCCACGTGCGGAGATAGTACGCTATTTTTCAGGGTTTCAGTAGAACGCCGCGGCTCTCGATGCTTCGCTACATCACGATCTGAAACTGTACGACCGTTAGAGTAGCGCCAGATAAATTCGCCCAAGCTGTTATAGAAATGCTCGGTTATTCATCCGAACGAGAACAAGAAAGACTATGTCGCAAATTTGGGTCGCCGGGCTTTTTCGCGCACCGGAATTATGGAATCGCATTAATGACTGACTTGGCCTTGCCACGCTTCCAGTTAGAATTTTCTAAGCAACGAAAGCAAACTGCGCGGCTATTAGTCGGCAGGTGTTTTCAACCGCCTACAATGGAGCACTTCGTCTTGCTACGAGGCCTCGCTAGTTTTCGAACATTAAACTTATCTCAGAGCTTAAACCGTTTTACGGTGTCGTCGGGCTGATGAACACTGATGATTAAAGTTTGAGATCTTTTCCGAAGGAGCGATATAAAAGTGGATTTATTATTAGGATTTTTGAGTTTAACGTTGAAAAAAGGAAATGGAGTTAGTGTAAGTTCTTCTTTCTGGTTAAAATTGAACAAAAATACGATCTATATATTCAAGTAAGACAGGTAGTGCAGGACACAACACGAGGGTTGATATAGAAAGATATTTTTTCGCGCTTCATACTGCGACTTCCTTCTACGCTTGAGTTACACTTCCCTCGAACACGATCATAGGTTTGGTCATTTTACGACAACCGGTTGACCCTCGTCACTTTTTCACCGGAGATTATTGGATTCCGACCTTTAACAGTCTTCCGCTAAAATGTACGGAGTCATCAGAAATGAAAACGAATTGTTTTCATTTATTTGTATTTAAATTTTGACAGGGTTTTCAATCCCTGCAATGGAGCTTTCGTGGAGCTATTTTTGCTAATTTAAATTATTTTCCAAAAAATATAGTTTAAGGTTTTGGTTCTATTTACCGCAAAGTTTTGCGATAAAGATTTAGTAATTCGAACTTTTTTTTTCCAGTAAACCGAGAATACGGAACTGGATCTCATGACATAACCTTACTTTGGAGATAATCCACTTTAAAGGTATTGCACTGTCATTAAACTCGATTTAAACTTTGCCAGTTTCATTCGGTGGTAGCGCTAGGAAGCGTAAACAGAGAATATGCTTTACAGTTTCTGCATACATGAGGGTCTTAAGAAACCGAAGATCATTCAGCATTTAAGAATAATTCAGTTGAATTGAACATAATTTTTATCGTTATGCAATGTTTAATATGAAACTTAATTTGTCGCATCCAGTTTCAAAAAACATCGAATAAAATATAGGTTTATTATTATATATTAATTCCTCATACAATTGTTTATAGTTATAAAATATTAGTCGAAAACATTGAAACACACTTAATTTAAAGCTTTCGTTATATAAATAAACAGTTTTTCGCATTAAAATATTTATTTATTTATTAAATTCTAAATTAAGTTACGCAAACATTCTAATTAGTCTTTAAACCGCTAAATTACTTTAGTATAATACTTTTTTTGTTTTTAAAACCAAGCAACAGATATAAGACTTCGATGAAGTTTTAACCGTCGCTCGTTGATTAATTGTTTTATTCAATTATAATCTAATTATTACACAAAATAAAATTAAATTAATTGTTTGCGTAATAAATAAATCGATACTATTGTATCGAGTTTTGTTTCCAGTAAAGATTACACGATAGCTTTAAATGCGCCAAAATCCAGATTATCGTATTTTTAAAACACACACACAACAATAAATTTATTGATAAAAATATATATTTGTTAGCAAATCCTATCTACTCAATATTTCCACTTAATTGCGATTCTTTTGTTTTGCGGGGAAATGGGGTGACCATCTAACGTGCACCCCTTTAGCATTTTTTGTACATCTTTTTGCTTGAAGAAGTACTTTTCTTCTGCGCGACACCCCTGGGTAATGGCATTGAGCACTTTTGTCCCCTTTATGCAATTTCAAGTTACGTCGTGCTCGCCCTCGCGGCCCTTTTTCTGAAAGTTCGCCCTCTGCATCGTGAGCGTCAGCTAAGGAATAAAGATCGAAACGGTGGCCCAGGCAGCAAGGGGCCGCGCCATGAAGAGGTCAAGATGAGGAGAAAGGAGGGTTAGTTTCTTGTTAGGGTTCAGACGCAGTGGCGACTCCGCAGTTGCCAGGCATACTTGTGCGCAATACGCCAAGACTCGGTCCCGGCTGAAAGACGTAGCAAGGGGTGTAAACGGCGTGGAAACTACTCCAAGAAACAAATCCTTGCTCCCCGGAGTCCTCCTATTTTCAACTAATCTTGAATTGAGCGAGCTTCTTTGCCAAAACGACGGTATACTTTATTCGGGTAATCGCTAACTTTTTATTGACATCGTAAGAACTACGGCTTGATTTATGCCCCGCCAATAGTGACTGGCGAAACGGGCTGTTTTTGGCCAGAAAGATGAACAATCGACCGAATCAATTAAAAATTAGTTTCTAGCTGGTTGCGAACTTCTTATTGCCGTTTGGTGACCTAGAACGATCCTTCGAAGTATGTAACTCCGACTGTGTATATATAATAGATAGATCATTATGCTTGTAGTAGATGTAATTAAAATATCCCAACTTCCAAACCAATCAGCGACGTAAAATAGCTTCGATTATTTTAGTCTTCGGAGCAAAGACTAATTGAGAAAACTCCAATAACTAATTATTTAGTCGTTTATTCGAACTGACTTATTTATTACGTTAAAATTCCAAATCGATAATACTTAAACATTTGATGAATAATACAATCAATAGTTTCGTAAATTAATACAGGGTATAAAGGAAGTTCGTTTACTTAAGAATCTTTTTATCAAACCTCTCGGAAACGACTCGAGCGATCGAAAATCTGTCTGTTTATATTCATGAGCAGTAGCATTTCTCGTACTAGAAAATATCCCTCCAATGACAGTATACGTCTGAAAAAAACGAATTTCCACCCTTGCTGTGTATCACTGACGCACCAAGCAGTTGATGATTTTATTTAGCGCGATCGTTTAACATATCAACAGTCACACAGATAATCGTGTCTGGGGAGCAATGTCCTGTTTTTAACGTTAAACAAAAATAAAAAAAAGTTGTTACCTTTTGCCATTAGATCGTTTGACTTTGGTATATTTGGCGCTCGAAGTATCTCCATTTCAACAATTTTTTGTGGTTCTGAAAACAACCGAAAACGCGTTGCATAAAATGGAGGTCGAGTCGCAACTATACATCGGGGTTTGTAAAAAGGACGGAACAAATTTTGATCGTCAAGGTCACCTACGAGCGACTACGACGCAAAAAGTATTAAAGGAATACTTGATGGATAAAAAAATAAAAAGAAGACAATAATATAATCGTCAGGTGAAGAGAAGATATAGCATATCGTATGCGTTCAGGTTGTTAGCTTTGCCTGGCGCTAGTTAAATAATTAACATTTTGGTTAGAACGTTGCTTCTACAGCGCACCCCAACCCTTTCCCGACGCTACGACTTGCACTTCTGTAGATATATGTTACGTTAACTTCCCCAGTGCGTTGCCGTAACATGAGCTCCAGTTAGTCCGTCGCTGTCCACTATGCTCGTACCACCACTTCCCGTGGCCCCGAACCCCGCCCGTCCAAAGTCCACGATATATAGCGTGCATATTGCACAGTATACTGTAACTACGGCCACAGACCTGAAATATACAGTTCGCTGAAACTGTGCTACATACGCGTTGGAACTGGATGACAGAACGCGGGGAAAACGAGCGGCGCGGAGAGGGGCGCGTGGGTGGAGGGTGGTTGTAGGATTTCTGCTACCATCCCAACTCGTCACTATGCCAAAAGGTATATTCGCGCCAGAATTCCCGGATATATCTGTAGGCTTAATTCACGTTGAATGCAATTTGTTGTTCGAGCTCGGCAATCGTAACGAAAAATTATCGACGTCAAATTAAAGTTGTATCTTCTATTAGCGTAATTACTTTTTATTTCGATTTCCGAAAATCGCATGAAAAATCAAATCGCGCGGAGGGGTTTAATTTGATAGCGAATGGACGATACTTTATCACTGCTGACACTGACCTCGCAATTATCGATTTAATACGGGTGAAAGTTGTGTCAACGTAAGAGTGATGAAATTGCTATAAATTGTGTACGGATGATAAATTGATCGCAAGGCGATCGTCGGTACAAAACATGAGCAGCTAATGAATATTATAATATGCAGGCCGCGTTGTCTTGAGGAAGAGGCGAATTATCGTCGGACCGGGATGGAAGGAGCATTTTTATAACGCGTTACGTAACAGTCAATTGGCGAACTCGAAATAAAACGAATCGTCGTCGATCGGTGGATTCGATGTAAAATAAATGTAAACCGCTATTTGATATACAATAATAAATTTGCTCCTGTATCTGGCACTCGATATCTCTTCTATAACAAACAACTAAAATCGATAAATTGCATATTCATTTTTACATTAAGTGCATTAAAAAATGATTCTCTTACTGCTATTGAATAAATGTCGAAACGGTGTTAATCGGGTTTGAAATTAATGGAAAAAACTGTTGACTTTATAAGCATTCTAAACAATTTATAAATGTATTTTTTTTTGTTTTCATTTAATTGAACCAAAGAGTTTTTTTGTGCTTCCAAAGGCAGATTCGACGTATAAATAACATTGAGAGAGTTTCGCAAAGCAACCCTTTCTGAACCAATACATCAGTTTACTTCTGTATAAAGACTAATAAAAATGATCGAATTTAATTGTCTTCGCCGTTCATTCGCGATAAAAACGAAATGGAAAAAAAAATGTTTCGCTGATAGGCCATCGTGACTATTGATTTTAATTACGATTGCAAAAAAATCGGTGCCAAACCGATTTAATTTTCCAATTTATTCGTCACGGAGAACAACCAAGTGGTTGAATTTGTAATCGTCACAAAAACCAACACGCAATTCACCCGAATAAAAAGAAAGAACCTGCCGCTTTACGACGCAGTGGCCAAATAGCATAATGACATGATTGTTATATCCCTTGATATCACCCTTGTTATATTTCAGCATGTTTCTCCCTCATTCTAGTTCGTTTTCATCCACATGCTTTCGCTCGGCTGTTTTCTATGTTCTTCGATATCTGAAAAGCTCGCGAATAACCGTCGGCAAATACCCCCTTCAGCTGAAATGCGGTAAATCGAAATAAGCGTTGGGAAATTAGCGAGTGGACAATTTTATTAGGAGCATGCTATGTAATAGAGATTTTAAGAGCGTTGCTCAATTATCAATACTTTAAAACCTTCCAATTTGAATAGGGTGTTGAGCAGCGTTTCTGTACTCAAAGTAAATCACATATGAATATCAGATCTACTCTTTTTTACAGAGTATTCTGTTCGATAGTTCGTTAAACATATATTATATCATAATGAAATTATGAATTTATCATAATGGAATCAAAGTGAAAGTTTTGAAATAAAAAATAGATAATTTGATTGTAATATATTACCGTGTATTATTATTATATTATAATATGTTCTGTACATATGTGCAGTTGTAAAATATTTTCAATCGTAGGTAGAAAATTAAATGTATATATATATATATATACATACGAATATAAACATATGAAATGAACAATGATATATCGTATATATCCATTTTGTTTCGTTTGTTTCACGACTTTCTATTTTATGCGTCATTTTTTAATATTTGTTTAAAATGTTAAAATCTTGAGATAAGTGCATTTTTTTCAAGTCTTTTCTATTATTTTAAAAAGTATAAATACTAAATGCTACCTAATGTTACTTGTAACCATTCAACAATAGTATTTATTTAAACAATTTAAATGTCATTTACTCACAGACAATATTTCTGAAAACGTGTAACAAAATATTATTGATCAACGATGATAAATGAAGTAATTTGTCCTTGATGTTTTTATTATTCTACCTTAAGTTATGTTGTAGCTATTTATTATAAAATGTATACATATGCTTTAATTCTTGTCACCCGTAATGATCATAATTTGAATTGCGTGCTGTACGGTGGTATATTAACGTGTTAAGTCAATCGAATTTATTCATTTAGTATAATCGAAATATATGGAATAATTAAATTTTATCAAATAAAATATCAGTAATCTCAATTATAAAAAGGCAATACATTTTATATAAAATTAAAATTGTCTATAATACTCGTTTTACATATAAGGAATGCCATCAGTAAATGCGTGCTTATACAGACTTTAAACATGAACGCATAATTTTTGATGCCTCGCGTAATTCTCAGAAAATGTTAACAAATACTCTACAAAACCTAATTAAAATAAATTGTTAGTTTGCAAACTAAAATTTATTACAAATAATTCCCATCTAATAAAGTTATATAAGTTATAATTATTAAACAAAAAGAATTATTGGCTAGACCTATTACCCAACACATTTTCACATTATTAATGTAATATAAATAAAACATAACTACAAAATATAAAAATTGAATTACATAAATCTATAAAAAAATCTATAGAAATAACGATTGAGCAGTAAAACATTTCATTATTATATCATTAGCATATAAAACTCCACACTGAAAAAAATAATCTTACAAATTTTACCAATCTAAATAGTAACAGTAGGAAAAGTGAGCAAAAATGTAAATAAACATTAGAAAATATCATTGTTTTTATCATTTGTTTGATAATATTTGACATATTTTTGAAAGTTTCTAACCATAATTTATCATATCAGTTACATTTTTGCCCCTTTTTCCTACTATTCCCTAGTCGAAATTTAATACTATTTTGAACCTAAAAATTTAGCTTCAAATTTGTTAAAGTTAAATGGTAATGTAGACTCTAATTTAAACCTCGAAACGTCTAAAATTTTCCGTTTAGGTTAAAGAGATTGAAAATAGGTTCTAGATTTGATATTACAATTTTAACCCTCCTTTCAAACTTTACAGCCTACGTTATTTTATTTCCTATGAATTTATTTTATTAAGATTATTAAATAATTCAAAGATAATAAATCTATTAGTTTAAACTTTTAACAGTAGATATTTACATATCTTAGCAAGAAATATAATATGTTATTATTCAAAATTAATTTTTTTCTGTTTTTCGTACTTCTTTTTACTTTTAATGTGTTTTTTGATAGACACTATTTTGAATCCATTTGACCCTAAACGGGAAATTTTAGACGTTTCGAGGTTTAAATTAGAGTATGAATTTCGACTCGGGTTATCATCTAGTTTGGTAAATTTTGTAAGATTATTTTTTTCAATGCATATAATTCCTTATTACGTATAAATGATAAACAAGTACAATCGACTAATAATCTTCCGTCGATCGAATTGCCATCATTGCTGGGACTATTACTTTTCCGAGTACCAAAACCAATGAATTCATACTTTAAATGATGATTCTTGTCTGACCGTCCCTGTATAAACAAAAGTATCTGAGGCATGTCAACTCGTAGCATACTAAGAGATACGGAAGCCTGCGCTGCGGTGTCTTTGGCGTTCTGTGAACGTTACTCAGAGGTATGCTTGTCCCATTAAAGCTGTCTTACTCGTACTCGAAGACGAAGTTGCAACGGTATCGAGTTTGCCCCTAGTTGCTGGCAGTTGGTCCAAAGCCTAGGCCCGAAGATCCGCAGTCAAGAGTCTAAGATTGAGCACCCTTGAAGCTCCTCGAGAGGCAAAACTTAGCTCGAAAACAGAAGAGACCGAAGGTTCGTGATAGCGACGTTTACTTCGGGGTTTCGGTAGCGGCCATTTTGCCCACCCAACCCCCACAGCCGAGCCAAAGTCCCCCAGGGGTTGGGACGAAGCGAGGGTGAGAGGACCTGCCAACTATGGAGTCTATATGTGCGCTATACAGACGTACCTGTTCAGCCCTCCAATACCGGAAACAGCCCCGGTGCAAGCTCAACCATAGTATCCAACATGGCGCAGTCAGTGGTACTCATCGTCCCACCATTCCATTTATATATTAAAACTATTTTTTGCTGTTTTCATTCACCACTGCAAACGGTCTAGTCAGCATTTCCGTACTTATTTTTCTACTGTCGCACAGCACTTTTGAAGAATACAAGGATTCGAGAGAAAAAAAGACAATTTGAAGTGATTTGAAATGACTGTAGAAGCAACATTTTCTGCGCTGTTTTTGTTTAAATTAATGTATTGGTTTTGTTGTTTTTAGTTTGCTAAATTAATTGTCTTAATAGGTATGTATGGATTCTACATATCATTGACATTTGTATTTAAACGGCTTACAAGTTTCTAGATTTTATATATTTATATATATGGATATACAGAAATAAATACGGAGTAAGATTTATATTTTTTTAAGAAAATTTATGTATTATAAAACCGATCATCGTATAGTAACTAAGTATTTGACAATATTAAGAATGAATTTAATGAATAATAACAAAATATTAGGTGTTTTCAATAATATTTCAATATTAAATAAACATATTTTATTAATAAATGCGTTTATTTTAGGGATTCTTATTGTTAATAGTTTCTGCAAAAATTGTTTTCCGAAAACATCAAATCTCATGCTCTACAACGTTCATCGTTCATTTAAACTTTTCTTATTCTCAGCTTATTACGTCTGAAACATATCATATCAGAACGTTAAAAGAGTATTAATTCCATATTTTCCAATGAGATTTAAATAATTATTCTCCTTATTATACCGTCAATAAAAATTAATTTAAGGATTTTACCTTTTTTGAAGTAATCTCTAGCTCTAATATAAGAACAGGTAATAATAAGAAATGAAGAATAATATAACGCGCATGATTCATATACCGCTCTGGAGATTCACTCCTACAGTGAAAGGATTTATTTTAAAAACAGTTCGAAAAAACGCTAGCACGAAGATCATCGTCCAAATATCCGAAATCGTGCCGATTTGAGAAATGACTTTAATTGGCGGCTGTACGACCTTGATTATTAAAGTTTCAAGGCTACCGGGACTAGGAATGCAAACAAGCTACGCAGGACGGAAGGAGTCGCGGGCTGACATGGCGACCTACTTCCGCACCGCGGCGTAATTTATAACCCGCGCCTCTTCGTGACAAAGTCATGAATATACCGCGACTGAGACAGGGAGGGCGTGTTACGCACGCCATATGTAGGCGTATCGGTGTACTAGTGCTGCGGAGGATTTCTATATTGGATATTAAACTAAACTCCCCCGAGATTAGAGCGTCCTACGGAATAATGATAAGTCTTTGTTTTAAAGACTGTAATGGATTGCTTCGTTGGTGTTCTTTTGGAGATCCAGTTTCCATCTCCTGTTACATTTGCAATCTTCCGGCATTGCAGATTTATCGAACTCGGCGTTTAGGTATCGAAACATTGCCGCGGGGTGTATTGCAAATGCTTTTAATATTTTATTTAACGTTGTCTTGGGTGAAAATTAAAATTTTTTTCAATGGGTCATGATGCATGGTACTGAAACTTGTAAAAGTTTATGCACATTAATTCGTACACCGTAATACTATTATTTATTATGTATATACATACACATACATAATTAAGTTGAATGAATTTCAATTCGGCGTGCAGCATTTTTCAGTCGATTGAGTTGTTTAACGCGGATAAAAAATCATAAAAACATTAATAGGGATAATGTATGATTTTATAATAAAATATAAATCGTTCATGGAATGTCTCAATCTTATCCCGCAAAAACATTAGAATAGCGTTTTATACTTTACGTTAAGGAACATCGTAAAAGAATTTTATATTTAGGTATCGTTAATACACTTTTCTCTCAGAAATAGATTTTAAAATTTTGTGACAACTTGATTTTTAGTACAGATATTTATAGGGATTGCAAAGCTATTAAAATTGTTTTATATAAGCATGATCAATATTAAGGGTTTATAAAACCAGTCTTGTAAAGCAATACGAGACAATTTCTATTTCTAATATACAACATATTATTATAATTTATAATTTCAATTGACTTTGTTTCATTTTAAAAAATTGTCCTTTTATATGATCTTTATTACTGTAATTAACATTATTTTATCAGAAGATAATAAAACTACCGTTTAAATATTAATTTACACCACATTCGAATAGTTTAATTAATAATAATAAGCATTGTACAGTGAAAGACTACTACACTGACAGAAATCATAGTGCTGAGAACTATAATATAGTTGATTTAACTATGTATAATAGTTGCATTCGGGGAACTAAATATCATAGTTGAGTTTACTATATGAAATAATAGGCAATTTTAG
>JABFQC010002703.1:0-15466 GCA_022817085.1 Psilanteris sp. ZL-2020
GTGCATAATTAAAACACTCAAATGATTAACGATTATGCATACTTTTAAATATACACGTGTACAGACACTTCTAATATCTATGATATAAAGTAATATACTTTAAAAACGTCTATCTGTTCAATAAAAATTAATAATGTTATATTGATGGAAGTTTTAATAATAGATGTATGTAATTTTTTTTCTCATTTAACGTACTTATGCTAATATTAATGGATCACTTTTATAACGGTACATACTTTTAGTTAATCATCTATATATGTAAAGTTTATATTATTTATTTATTTAATTAGTCCAGTGTTGTATTATTTAAACTTCGTAAAAAAACAGTAATAGTTTAAATAGTTGTATCTTATGTTAATAAATTTATAATACGTTTATTAAATTTGAACATTGTTATTTTAAATTATAAATAAATTGTTATTTTCCAAAATTATGAACATTATTTGTAAACAAATTAATAATTCGTTTTTTGCATTTAATTATATTCACCTTATTACTAGTCCGACAGTAATGCATATGTATTACTTTCGTACTGCGAAACAGTCTACTAATATTATTATAATATTATATAAAAAATGTAAAATATATCTGCTCTAAACGAAAAACGATATTTTTTAAACGATAGAACGCAATTTAGAGTTGAACAATCTGAATCTTCAAAATTTACCAATGGATACAAAAGATTTAGAATATTTACTGTAAGTTATTTGATACACTTACAGCAGGTGTGAATATTATTAACGTAACGCTTAAAAGCATGTGTTATATTTCATGACGCAGAGTCAGAATCATCGTTTAAATGAAGTCTAATGCGCCGATGTAGTCGTTTTGCATTCAAAGTCTTTTCATCTGGCGAGGTTCAACGTCTTGCTAATAGGCATACTAATCGACGTTAATTTAACGACAGTAAAGAAGGAACATGCGCCGTTTAACAAGTCTTATTGACAAGCTCGCAAGTTGCAGTCATTCACGGTGAAACCAAACATTAGTTCCTCTTGTTAATTATCTAATTAATAGTTGTTCTTAAAACAATTATGCTGCTTGCTGCACGAAAACGTGTGTCAATTTAACGACGAATGGTGGGTTCGAGAGCTTTTTGTTGTTTGATTAGAAACGTTTGAACATTGTTTGTATATAGAATTCTACGATTCACAAAGTTTCGTTGCAAAAGTAGTTTGCAAAGTTAAATTTTAAGAGAAAGAGTACATTAATTTCAAACCGAATTTGTTTGTCAGAGTCGAAAATACATTAGTAACAATTTTGCGCATTATAAATCGAGCAAATTATTTTTATTGTAAATTCAACAATATCACAAATTTTGATAAAAGTTAACAATTGATATGACTGTAAAAAAGGTTCCAATATCGCAATAACAAATGGTTAATGAACGATTAGGAAGAATATTCAAATACTTCTTTGGTTCAATCTTTATACACACATTTTGCGCTCGAAAAATCGCAAGCCGGGACTCGTGTTTGAATTGAAATATTATTCAAAGTTAGGATTATAATTCGCACGATTTGTATTATTTGTTGAAGTAGAAAATGTATTAACTAGTTATCACAGCATTTTGAAACCGCAGAATATAAATTTAAATCTCGTTCTCAAATATAACTTGTCTCATTGCACTTTTCACAAAAAGGAGAAAAATCAGAAATTACTATACAGAGATAATCCCCGAACAAAAAACGTTTTAACGTAATACGTTATTGTTACAAAAGGGATCCTTTTAGTTATGGTGATTGATCTGCTGTTAGTAAAAAGACGCTTGCCATTTTTGGGTCCGAAACGTACGTAACGTCTTTATTCGGCCGTACAAAAGAACCATTTTTATTTCGATCTTACGTAAGCTAAGCTCGGGCCTTGGTTCATAGAACTTCGTGTAACTGAATACTTGGCATCTTTTAGCAAGATTAGCGAACCGGCTGTTATGTGATTGAAAATGCGTTTTCAAATTTCGTTCAAATTTACGAAAAGACGAGGCAGCGTTGGGTCAAAGTGCGTCGGATTAAAATCTTATTTTTTTAGGATCTTAGACATCTGTTTCTCTATTATTCAGTTACAATTTAAAAAGAATGGTGAACCATTTGTTTATCATAAAAGGCTCGTTTACTACGACTGCACACGTGTTTTGTGGTTTATTCGAAATACCGTGTTCGTCCTAAAATTCGAATTCGGTATAATAATTTTACGCACGGAACATTTCTAAGGAGAAAATATTTTTATCATTAGGATATGTGAAGCGAGGAAGACGTTTAATTTATTACAGTTCAAAACTTCGAGTGAACATTCGCACTACTTTACAAAAAGAATTTACGCAGAATTTCTTTGAACTTCCAATTAGTAAAAGACAACTTCAAAGGAATTATTTAAAGTGGACGACTTATCATGTTTCATCTCATAAAACACGGCACACAATTCGGGCCATGTAAATATGCTAAAATATAATACTTTTTAAATAATTGAAACATAATAATGCTCACCCTGAGTCATGGCAACAGTCATTAATAATTCCCACCAAATTTCAAATTCACAAATTATATAACAATAAGAACAAATGCATTGAACTAAAAAAAGTCGTTCGCTTTGGTCTTAAATTAAAGATAACGCAATTTCGTCGGCAACATTTCGTTATATAATAATCGCGCCTCTAACATCAAAACGTACAACTTTTTAAAATTGAAATTGGTATCTGAAAACCACGGCTCCAATATTACAAACAAGAAGAAACATTTTAACACAATTTATGTACGCAGTATATGTCACGAAATAACGCTGTGGTTGCGACAAACGTCATAAAATATAACTTATATATATGGTAAGAAATAAGTGACAAAAAATAAAAATGTTTTAAAGTATCTTTTACTCCGCCTTTAAATGTTACATTTCGGTGTTATAAAAATTACTTCAGCATTGCTCGTTTCCCATCGAATCCGTATTAACAGACGCGATTCGCGAAATAATTTCATCATCCACGCTGTCCCCCGCAAATTGTCGGCTTATTAAGTCGAACGCGTATTAAACCCGAAAAACGCAATCGCTCCGTTTATCGGTCGTGAAATCGTCTCAGCGCCGCGTTGTTAACCGGGCCCCGCGGGTCATCCACAATAATCTTCAAAGTGGAATCCGACGAACCCACACGAAGCGAGCCTTATTCGAACGGTGCGAATTCGGCGGCGGTCTGATCCGCGCGTGTGTTCCGTGCATATATCACTCGCCGCGTGCACAGTTTGTCATCCATTTGTCGGGCGGAAGTGGCCCTCTAATGGCGCTTTGGACATGCGTCCGTCAGCGCGGGACAGCGCTCCAGATGCGTGAGAAAAGTGACGCGGGCGGAAAAGTCAAACGAACTGACGCCGACTACATTTCCGTCCGCGGCGGCTCGTAAAGTCGCGCAAGACGCGTAAAACGTCCGGAGTTATTCTCGTGGCGCAATCCTTTCGTCGTGTCTTTTTTGCCCTTCGATTTTATTTCGCTCGCTGTCGAAGGATTCACGGTCCCTCGTCGTTGCCTTTTTTCCTCTCATCGTCGTCGTGTCGGACCACAGACGTCGAGAAGAACACCAACTGCGGCGGCGGTCCATTTGCAGCGATGTTTCCGTAAATAACTAATGGCTGCGAGCAGGGGTGCCTGTGGTGTCGCATTTCACCACGGTACGCCCTATAAACCTAGGAAACAGATCCAGCTTTCGACCGCACCGTGCCATATGGTTTCGCGACACGCTTTCACGCGCTCCCGTGCGCGCTTTCTGGGTACGCGCGCGACGAGCGACGGCCCGCACCTGCCAGAAAATTCAAATCCGCGTAAATATTCGATCCGCGTGCTCGATTATTTAACACGTGTTCGACGATTGTTTATGACCGGGCGCGATTTATGTCGCGCGGCAAAGTGCAACGCGCCCGCCCGAACTCGGCGATGACTGCGCGCGAATGAATTGTTTATCGCTCGTTCGGTTATGTTAAGTGGGCCCGAAAAATGGCTTTCGAGTGGCGCTCGTCGTGGCACTGCCGCAACCTATTACTCCGGCTTTGAGAGGCCCTTTATTTATTGGTCTGAGAAAAGTGCGCTCGCTGGGGATGTTCCCGACGGCTGATAATGTAAAGTTTTCGTGGCCTTTTATGTCTTTATCGAACCGCAACAGCCGCGCCTTTTAATTTGACGCGGCCGCCGGAGTTGCTTTGTCGACGGTTATACGATTGCAGCGTTGATTGTTAACAATAATGGTTCGCTCGTTAGAAAACACGGGTCACTAATAGTTTGTTTGAATAATTAGAAACAGCAGGTTGCGGACATAAACTGCGCGTCCCGATGTAGGTCACCGCGGCAACGTAAATATAACTTTAACAAAATGTTTAGGTAACATGACCTAATACGTGTACCCAATTTGCTTATTTTAATTAGAGCGTCGGGTTTCGCTATTGAGAAATTACAGCGCGCCGGCGAGCGAACGTTTCCAAAAATATTAACATTTTTTAATGCGTTTTCGCGCGCGGAATACCAAAAACTTCATCTAAAATGGCCTGTAGCGATTTTTTAACATCTTTTATTAATGAAACGTAGATGCGTTCTGTTCACTTTCGCGCAATTGTTATTTCAGATTGCGGCAAAGCGCTACGTGACGCAAAAATGCGACATCCGGATTTGCATTCAAAAACGTAACAAAATAATCATCATTTTCATTAAACGATCAAAAAACTTTTCACGAAGTCTAAACTCGTTGGTTCGTGTTGGCCGCAACAAATATTCATTATTCATTACAAAACTTGCATTTGCGCGTTATTCGTTTTTCATCCTGGTTCAAAATTCGGGACGAAAGCGAGTTCCTTCTTACAGAGTGGTTCGCTATGGACTCGAATGTGAACAATTTTATGAATTTATTTCGTTCTTGAATTTGATTTGTTTTAAAAGAATCTGCACTCGACCCATTCGTTACAAAAAGAACCTTCATTTTCAACTCCAAATCCCAGGCTTTGACAGAAAGGAAGGCTTAAGTGTTTCTAAGTTGTTCACAATATTTATGCTTATATATAATGGCGGTCTATCCAGTGCACCCGGGAGGTCTGTTCACCATTGATTAATGATCGCCGCCCATTGAATGCGATTAAATAATGATTTAAAATTCATATGGAAATCATTTACACTTACTTACGAAATGAAATATATCGCAGTATCAAAAATTAATTTAAACCCCAATTAGCATCGCTCAATTATTTTTTGATCGCGCAGTGGTGTAATAATCTCACAAATGCAACTTATATGTATAGATATGCGTATAGCACCGGAGGATCGGTGTTACGTAACATTACGCAAATATTTTGAATTAGAAAACGCTGTCAGTTAGCATCCAGTAATTACCAAAGCAATTTAAAAGCGATACCAAACTGTTCCCGTCCGCGCGTATTAATGCGATCTAAATTCATTTTTCATCGTTCCACTCCAGACGATCGTCCCTCATGCGGTATTCAAATTTCACGTTCGATCAATGCCGATCCGCAGGTAGGGAATCCTTTCGCTTTCACGAATGTCATTATTCACTTTGTGAGTGCGCGCCACCCTTAAGATGTTACCGACCGAAATTCGTATCCCACCAAAACCCGATAATTAATTAAAAAAACGTTACGAAAAAAAGGACGTAGGTTCGCGGTCTAGGCAAAATTAATAGAAGTTATTAACAGTGCAATTCCACGGCAAATAACGAAATTTGTTCCCCTTGATACGTGCCGTGTTGATGGAGTGTGTGAATGCGGACGCAAAAAGATGGATCGCCTAAAGAAATACGTCGAAACAACGGGGAAGCGTAAGAAAAAGTAGACAAAGGAAATCATCGAGATAAAGTGGGGAGATGCTGGTTGCGGAGAGGACAAGGAAGAGGAGATAGGATGAGGTGAAATATAACTCTTGACGAAGCGAAGAAGTAAAGGAGAAAACGAGACAAAGAGAAGTTGCGGATTATAATATACGAATCTCACAGGGAGATACTGCCGGAGATAAGAGATTCAAAGCAGTTCCTGAAGAGGTACTTCATGCAACGCGAATTATTATCACGAATGGTGCGCAGCGGCTCCCTAATGCCAGGTGTCTCAGACAGAGAAGGAGAGCGAATGCTAGAATAGGGACGAAAAAGACGCAAAGATCAAAGATCACCGATCCAGATTATTTCGGATAGTAGGATATATGGCTCGAATTCAAAACTTTTACCGCCGCTATTATACGCGGTACGTTACTTTACGTGCGCAGTTGACGAAAAAATTTCGCATTATCTCGCAAGATGACAATTAACTGTGGAACCATTGGCTGAACTTTCGACGAAAACTGCAACTGTTGGCAGTATAAGTTTCCGCCGTTACGAAATTTGGGTTATTGAAACGTTAATTAATTTATCGGCTGACTGGTGAAAAAGGCGCCTTTAAGCGCACGTTATGGGATCACTCGGCAGCATCGGCAAATAATCGGAATTTAATCTTACGGCGGGAATGCTCGTTCGAACACGTATTTTAAATTAAACCGGCAGACATCGGTTTGTCGCTGCTTCTCTCTCCCGCTCGCACGGATTAAAAGACAGTAGACAAATCAGTAGGTTTGATACAATTCCGTTCCAGCTTTGCGTAACTTACGCGGAACGTAAAAATGAATTCGGTCGACGACTGATGTGGGCATTTCTTGACGCAACTTTGGAATTTCTTAATTATATATACATATAGAAACCGATGTGATTGAAGGGATTTTAAAGGATGATTTGGACGAATCTAATTTTGATCGAGTAAACATCAAAGATTTCGCAAAGCTGTTGGCGCGTCTCGTTATATTTGCCTTCGAAGTAATTTGTTTTGTAAACGAAGACATTGAGATGTTTATTGGAACGACGCGAGCGCATCTTAAAGTAAAGGGGTTCGTTTGGGAAGAAATAAGATACAGAGTGAGGGTCGATTAATGGCGGCCAGAGACAAGAGTGAGCCGAGAGAAAATAGCATCCGGGCTTTAATATTGCATATCGAAGAAGAATGGTGCACGTAAGCACTTACACGTTCGCGGTATATATTTATGCTTGTATATACATGCCTGCTCACGCTTATGACAAGAAGATCATACCGGCGTACTTGTAACTGGTGCGCGTATCGCATTAGTATGTGCACACACGTTTTTATATGTGCATATATTCGCGGGCGTTTACAGCGCATTCGTGCGATATGCGAATTAACTTTACGAACGAATCAAGTTTTCTTATAAAATGCAATTGGCGGGGCGCGCGCTTATACGAAACGTTCGTTCGTCACTTCTGGCGCGACTCTTCCTCGGCGTTCCTTTTGTTTATTCATCTCATTATTTATTATTAACAGCCTAATTAGATTTCGCGCGTTCGAGTAAGGAAACTATAATGTCCGTATTAAAGTTAAAAAGCGTGAAATTGTCTGCTAAAGAATTCCCAACAAATGCAGTGTGAATGGCAAATCAATAAAGACGGAAATTAGCTAGGCTAAAAGTTTTCACTTAGTTGCCTCCAAACAAAGTATTCCAAAACCGTTTCCTTTTATGAATCAGATATCCGAGTTATAAATCCCTTGATAAAATCTTCATCAAAACTTCATCGCGTTTCCTTTTTACGGAGTTGATATAATAATATATTTTATTGAATTGCGTTGTCGGCGTGTAACTCAAATTAAACATTCATTAAAACAATTTTTCGAACGCCAATGTTAGATGTATTTATAACAACGAGCTCCCAAAGGCGACATATTTGATAAACACATTAAACTACGGTAAACGTATATCATGAATAATGTATGCCACGCCGCCAACTTTGCTGCGAACATTACCGTGATAATTATTTTGCATAATTATAATAATGTCTATGCTCTTTAATTATTGCAATAATATTATTTTATCGCAAAAACGTTCGTTTACCCGGATCCGCTTCATTTTTAGGCCGCCTGTTTGTGCAAGTTCGGAACTCGTATTTCAACGAACAATTATAATATAAAAATTGCGCGCAGCTCGGTTCGCACGAGGCGAACAAAATCTTGCGCAATTGGCTGCTCGGAAACTGACTAGCTTCCTAAAGGAAATTCACTCGAGGCCCAAAGAAGGAAGAAGGCTTTTCATTCGCGAGGCCGACCTGTTTTTCAACCGCTGGCTAAAATTACATGGAAGTAGTTTTAAGTAGGCTACGTTGAAAAAGTCACAACGATTGTCGCTAAAACATGACTTTCTGCAACGTTGCACACAAAGATTAGCCTTGGGGCTACACTTTCTCATCTCGATTGAAAAAATCCGTATAATCGCTACTTTTTGTTGCACTTTGTATCATAATTCCCACAATGATCTGCGCCGCGAGTACCATTTTGAAAAGATGTTTTAGTCACACTCGGTGATTACCTGAATTCAGATTAGTTTAATCGAATGAAATTTTTCGATCTGGGTTCTAAGAAACGGAATTATCTGAAAGGTATATTACGAGTGAAGTACGCATTTTCGTTATCGGTGATGTCGTTAAAAATCGGAATAAACTTGTTTACAATATTCTGGTAAGTGTGCATGAAATACGCTGCTTTTTATACGAGGCACCACCACAAACAATGCATTATGCCAGCAAGTTTAATTTAAATTTTTGCTTTATTCTAAACAAAAGCACAGTTTATCGCAAACATTATTACGAATTTTGCTTTGATTACAAGGTAAATGAGGCTGGAACGAACAAGCAAGAACCGTCCAGACTGAAGTAAAGTTTCGCGCATGGTAAATGAAATTGCATAAACACGTAAATAAATCCAGGGATGTTTAAGAAAATCTTAACAACAAATATGCCGTGCCGCTCAAATAAGAGTCGGTGGCACATCGTTTCTCCAAGTATTTGAATCGCCGGTGTGTCACTCCGGGTTTTTGACATCTCGCTGTCTTTGAAGTTCACGATGCCACACAGTGTCGTCACTGTCGTCAATTCAGTTGCACCTTACACGCTGTCCGTTGCGAAAATATATAGTAAGCAAAGACACAAGAGACGAAGTATCATGGATAGAACTGCTAGAAATGATCAAAGATTACTGTTCTTGGAACGTCTGTACAAATGATATTGCTGAACCTCTGAAATGTGGAATAAATTGCCCGTCTGAAATGAATACAAATAAAAACAGACCTTTTTGTTTACAAATACTGCGGCGTAAATAAAAAATTAATAATATTATGAAAGTATACATATTTTGAAAATATTTATTTATTATTTTTTTAAGCCACGTATTTATAGGTCACGTATTGATACTCGTTTAATACAATTTTAACGCAAGAAACCGTATTTCTATAATGAAAATCAGATTTCATACTATATATTGTGCTGTAATGCGGTTCAACGCGTTATTTGTAAAGGTTCGGAATTTTGATAATTACACCGTTTAGTCCGTTCTTTGTTGATTTCACACCAGTTTTTTGTTCCGTCCCATGAGAACACTATTTTGTAATCAAAATTAAGATTAATTTAAGAGGATTAAAAAAGGAGATGGTTTTGTATATTTGGCATGAGTCTAGAAATGATATTTTACGGCTATCAAAGCGTGCAGCATGTTAAAAAATTTAACCCGTGTCATAATTAAAGAACCTTTTCTTCCGCAAATTCTATTCAGAGGATGTATAAATTCAACGAAATTCACGGAGTTTTATATAAGAGCGGAGAAATTATTTATTATTGATAAATTACAATTTAATTAAAAAAAAAAGATACAAGAAAATAGAAAGATTTTGCGTCGTGGTTTAACACTGATTAAATTGTTTCAATGAATTTCAATGACGTTATATTTAATGACATCATACGTAATACAATGATGTATTACCGTTTAGTAATGTTCTTTTACGTGTTACTGAAAATCCATGTGTTTTGTACAAAGAGTGAAAAATCATTTATAGCAGTAGCATAATTTATAATGAAATTTGGTTTTGCTACTCGCAGTGTCGCTGAATTGCGCGTACTAAAATGCATAATCATTGTCAATTAAAGCGCGATATTTGCTTATAATCGTACGCATTATGGTAGCGTAGTGATTTTACACTATCAATAAATCTTTATGCCATCAATATTAAGGAAGTAATGTGTATACGGAAATAATAATAACACGTGGATTAACATTATGTTTAATATTATACCTGAAAATGCTGTTTTTATTCGGTGTTAATATTACCTTATTAATGTGCAATTCAATATTTTTTGAATATTAAAATGCACTTTCTAGGTTATAATTCGTACAATTTACCGTTTTTAAAATACTTTGGGTATCAAACTAATTACGTAGCCAATATTTACAACATTAAACTATACCACATTGCTTAAAAATAAAGTTAACGAAAATTCTGTTTTTTTAGCAAAAAAATTCATTTTTGACATCGTTGATTCTTTTACTTCAAGGTTATAAGCTATCGTATTGGAAATTTGGTAAATCAATCCGGAGAAAATCGGCAAGAAACAGACGGTGAATGAAGCGCAACTGCGGAACAGCTCATCATCAATGACCGAAAACGAGTAAATAGTCGAAAATGAAAGAAAAAAAAAACGTTGCAGGAAGCAATCGCTTGGAAGCCGTGAAACTCGTCAAGCGTACTTTTTCTTCCTGCATCACTCTTGGTTTGAGTACGGTCTTGTATTTTTATATGTCAGACTAAAATGTTGTTCATTTTAGATTTGTACACCAAAGTGATGATGGCAAAATGCTGAAAAGTGCTTTTAGATGACAATTGCTCAAAGTTTCTAATTTCGTTAGCGCTAATGGATGAGGTGAGTACAAGGAAAAAGATAAAATATAACTGCAGAGAAGATCCAAGAGAGGCTTGCAAAAGACGTTTAAGAGATTACTGGAGATCTGTTTCGTAAAATTACAACTATAATTTTGGTAGTAAGGCAACGCATAAACTCAGCTAATACTGAAATATGAACACTCATAAGCATAAGTTGATGTACATATGTTAGTCTAATAAGTTGGCTCTGGATTTAAACTTGAATCCTCTTTTGTCATTTTGAATGTGCTTTCAAATAATAACGTTTGTTTGCTTCTTATTTCAAATATTGAAATGGTGAGAAAAAATACTTTAATTAAATTGATATAGCGTTATGTAACCGCTTTATGGGATTCGAAGACATCGTCGTTGCAATTATAAATAATTATAACGAAAGCTTTTCAATTTTTCGCAATTTTCAACAGAATTATTTTATAAATAAAACATATTTCATTTGTCTATTACTGATAAAAGAAGTATCTAAATTTTCTGATTAATAATTTTGAACCAGTTTGAACTACTATAAATTTCGTTTGAAGATATCGATTTTAAATTTCATGTCAAAAGGAAATTTACGAGGTTCTTGTAAATTATCTTTAGATCTTTGAGAAGTTCTGAATACCTCTGAATTAATTCTCATTATTATTGTCGTAAAAAGAGTATTTGAAAACATTCTTATTATTATTAAAATTAGTTTTTTACTTACTTAAAAATTATAATTAGTTTTCTAATTACTCGAACAACTTTATTAATTAACAAGTTAATTGCTGAGTAGAAAAAAATGGTGTTAATGCATGAAAAGCAACGTTTTGGCAGAAGATTCTTACGCTAATAAATTTAATTTTATAAGCTTTACAGTGTGATAAATATATTTATGAAACAATAAATTTCTTCCACGCAAACTCAAGGTTTTTTATTTCAACAAAATATCTTGTATATAAAAATATACTTATATGATTAGATAAGCGAGTAAAATGAAATTTCAAATTTATTGTAACCTTAGTGGTTTTGAAAAATCGATGCGTCCATTTTGGTATTGTCTTTCCTATCTTTAAAACTAAAAAAAAAAAAAAAACCATACCGTGTGAAAAAACTTTTCACACGGTACAAATTTTTTTTGAAATGGCCATGTGTTTTAAGACCAGAACTTTATAAAAAAAACTCTTTATTACATATTATTTATAAACTCCCTGTCGAGATCTTAAATTACAAATAATAAATAGCACTCCACAATATTAAAGATTTAAAAGTGTACATTCGTTTATTTGTTTACCCGAAAACTCAATATTGGAGACCTTACGGCAATTATCTATTGGTAGACCACTTTCATATATATATATATATATATATATTACTGAACGAAACCAAGCATAGATTAATTCCGCCCTTGCGATAATTAATATATTAAATTGCGTTTTTCCTCCACAGACAAAAAATAATTGTCTGTAAACATTAAATTGAAATATCTGATACAAGTTAATAATGGAAGAAAACAACCAAGTCGTTAAAACAACGATTAATCAGTAAATCGAGATAATTGTCGTCCGACAAAGGAGGACATGGAACAAACAATAAAGTTATCCAAGCAAGTTTTTCGTTGTTCGAGTGAATAATACAATATCTAAACGAGGTTTATCCCTAAAGCCAACGAATTTCACCGCCTTTATAGCCTACTCTTATGGCCATTACTGTTCTTTGACAACAGTTACCATGCTCTATCTCCGCTATCTACTTCCTCCACTATCCCGTCTGACAGTATCTACAACGCTATTTCCCTCGACAAGCAATGGCACGGGCGGTGGGTAGTGGTGCAGCAGACGTCACCCAATCGAACAGTAACTTTGTCACAGCGATTGGTTTTTGCTTTGGCTGCAGCCCAACAGAACTCAGCCAGCCATAGGAACCTCTTTCTACAATCGATATACGACGAACCCTTTGACAACGTCTTCGCAATGTCCTTGAATCATTTACTTTGGAAAACTTTTCGAATTTCCCGACTTTGCCAGTAAAAACAAATAATATCGTTTCGTTCGGAGTCTTAAAGAAACATTAAAATAAGCATTAAACTGATGCGCCCGAGTTCGGAAACCCATCAAGGTTGATAAAAAACAACGGTTCGGGATAATTAACTTGACTCGTCGTTTATGAACTTTTTGCATCGTACGTTTCTCAACTGCTCTGCCGAAACAACAAATAAGACGCCAGGAAAGGGAAATATGTGCTCCGGTTATTCTCGTTATTACGCGATTTTCAATCCAGGAATGCAGACACTCGAATTCTCACATTAAACCGCAGTTTTATTTATCATACCGTCGAAAGGTAACATAACTGCGTTGACGTCAATCGAGTTCTATTTCCGACGCGAATGAAAGATCCCAGTTTCAATGCGATAATCAGGTTAAACATGAAAATAAATAACGGATAAAAACGATTGCAGACGTTAGGTGTATCGGAACAGCCTAAAATGGATGAAAATTTGAAAATAATAATAATAATAATAAAAAAAATCGTTAATCCGTAGTTAAATTATTGTTCCATTTACAGTTTTTAACGATGGCTTGTCGAAGGTGTTCAAAGGCAAAGGCGGAAGGAAAAAAATCAAGTAATTGACATTAACATCGAAAGAGCTTTCGACACGCGAACGCGCTCATTTCATACTATTTATTTAGCGTATCGATTTTGTTTCGATTTATGTTCGCGGACAGGGAACGGTTTAGTGCGAAGGAAGAACGCGGCAAGAAATATCCGTCTTACTTTCACATTCTAAGAATGCTTTACCGAATCGCTATCTCTCAACCTCCGATAGAAGACGCCGCCGCTGAAGACGAGAAGTGGCGCGGTGCTGGAAGGCGAAGGTTAGGAAATCTGATTGCCAATACATTCCATACTCCCGCGAATTTCAAAGCAATTTCCTCGGTCTATTGCCAATCACAAAGGGTTCGAGATGCCTGCTTGTCGACCACAACGATATACTTTCTGGAACGCTTTTCATAGACACTATACTTTTATCACAAAGCTAAAATCGAAAACTATAACGATCATTATGTCTTTCGCAGTTTGATTTATTGGATTCAGATTCGTATCTAGCGGAGGCGGCTTCAATTATAAATCAGGCCTCGTTTTATTAATGATTCGACTATTGGTCTTGTTATATCGCGCGTCATCGATCTGATCACGCCTATTTATAATTGAATCGATGACGCTTGAATCCGGACATTGTTTACATTGTTTACACCGTTTGACCTCTTGCTTCTTTTGTAAACAACGACTCGAGCGCTTTCAAAAACAAATTCTATCTAATTGAAATCAACTTTAAATTGAATTTTTTGTGTTCGTCATCACTGTTTCAACCCATAAATGATACCTTTGAATCGGTAGGAAGGTGACTTTTGTATCTCAAAATCTTATGGAAAAATATTCCGTCGTATTGTAGCAATGATAACGTTCGGACGGAATATCATTCAAATCAGGATTTATTTTAACTGAATCACGTTGTATCACATAGAACCGATGTGATAGGGATGAAAGTAATTATGTATCCGATTGGTCGAAAGGAGTAAATTTAGTAATACGATTGGTTACAATTTGGTGAATTCCAAATGTACAAAATGCGGTCGGTTAATTGCTTATATATTTGGATAACACTTAATGTTGTTACCGATTTAACAAACTCGTCTTGACGAATATCGTAATTTTCACACGTCGAAGTTGCGATACGAGTTGTCGCTGGAACCCGAGGAGGACAAGCCCGCATCCAATAAGAGCTGCATGGTGCATGTGCGTCGGATTTTGAGAAACGCCCTCCATTATTCATGGGAACTTCGCGCGTTCTCGCGCGAACCCAGATTACCCTTCTTTCTTCGAGCTCGTCAATCTTTTTTTCTAGATGCCTGCTTATAGTTTGGGAAAAATATGTATTTTTCTCCATTATGTTTGGCCGGATATAGAACGACATCACTTTTTCAGCGGCCACTCGAAGGAAATAAAGTTAATCTTTAAACGCCAAGTTAGTTTTCTGCCCGACTTTCGGTTTTCAACCGTGAAGCTGTCGATATATACATACAATGGCATATTTATTCGATAGAAAATAAACTCCTAAACCACGCGAAGCTTAATTTATGCCTACTGTATTATGTATATTAAGTTCATTGAATACCACTTCACCTTAAGACCATTATTAGATAGAAAGCAAAATGCGATTAAAATCTCATATCGATTTCATATTTATTATTCAATGCTTTATAAAACAGTGTATTTCGGAATACCTTATAACAAAATTCTGTCGTTTTCTTTGTACGTAAATTTGTTGTAATAATATAAAAATAAAAACTTGGTTCTTTCGAAACTTGAATGGAAAATAATTTCAATGTAGTTTTTCAATCCATATTTGATTCGTTTCAATAATTTTGATGTAAAGACCAATAATGATATAATAACAACACTTATCCATTATAATCATGTATGAATATAAATTTAAACTCATGCTATTTCATTCTTATTGAGTCTAGTTTGTCATTAATCATTATATGTTATTATAAATTTGTGTCAATTATCAATAAAAAAAGTCTTATAAGTATTATATATATATATGATTTTATTATATATATATATATAGATTTATATAACGACAGGTTTGGGGACACGCCCTTTTTGGGCACCTAGTTACGGGGGTGAAGAGAGGGTGAAGAGGCCACCCTCACAAAGGGATGCGGGG
>JABFQC010002704.1:0-15464 GCA_022817085.1 Psilanteris sp. ZL-2020
CACTATTATTTAATTTTTTATTGAGAAATGGACACAACCACAATACATTTTAATGTATTTTTATTGGAATTCGTTGGTTTTGATTGGATTTTATAGATTTCCGTTTGCTGGGAACGTCTTAATTAAAGAATTTGGGAATTTCAACATGAGACATTCCAATCTTATATTAATGCACAAGTATCTTAAAATAAAAGATTTTTAAGACTCTTATTTTTGAATTGCAGAAAGTACCTTTTCTTAATTGTCGTTCATCTCTGGAATTACCGGGCCTTAGGAGAATATTATACAGCTGAGAATGATCATTTTGATATGTAATATCATAAATAGTCGTGTTGACTAAATCGGATGGTAAGTAGCCCAGTAAAGAGGTCACGCTTTCAGATGCATAGTATATTCGTCCACAAGATGAAAATACCATAATAAACCCATCTAAAGCCTACGACAAGATAAATTGCGTTCAAAGTATACTAGTAAATATTTTCTACAATTTATAGAAAAGAAAATTGCATTTTAATTAAGGATGATCGATAAGATAAATTTACCTCTAATGTAAGATGTGTAAATTCTTCGTTTGATAAAAATGAAGGTTTCCAATCCTCCTGAATTTCATGTGCTCGTAATTTCACCGCAGTTTCTGAAAACAATTCAATTCAAATTAAATTTTCTTAATGCCATTAAAATTGTAACTAGAACATTATTTTTTATCGTAAAGGACTTTATTATAAAACTTTTTTAAAGTAACGCTAACAATTTCATACTAAAAATATTGATTGAAAATATCAACTAATGTCTAATAATATTTTGGAAATAAATGAAAAGGTCGTTAATGTACAAACAATTCATAATAAAAATATTACGTTTTGAAGGTCATATATAGTTGTTTGTTTATGTTTGTTTTGAATCTTTATTTTAATGAAAACTGAATTTGAAGTAATGAAGGTTCAAAATTAATATTTTAAAATGCCTTTGCTTACCATTATGATTTTTTAGAAAAAGTATTGTTGATTTCAAAACCGTGGATTTATCTATTTTTCTAGCACTCGTGCTCACCATACTGCCCAATTCATTAACCAGCATATTAAATTGATCCCGGCGTTTTTTTTCACTAAGATTTCGTGATTTTCTGCAATAAATAATTGAATACTATTATTTTTATACATATTAAAATAACTTTTCATTTAATGAATAATAACATAAAACTATATATATATATTGTAATAAATTATTGTTTATGTTTGAAATAAATTTATTTAAAGTGTTCATGGTATGCTCATATTAAAAATCCATGATATCTGATGAAACAACGTTGTTTAGTAAATGAGCACCATTTAACAGCTGATTTTAACATTGGTTTTGGAGATTGTTAATTTTGTTGACTAAGTAATGATTTATTGTAAAAAACAATGTTTACTTATCTTTTAGTAAAATTGCAAAGTAAAACTGCAATTTAATATATAAAGCACAAAAAATAAAAAATTAGTATAAATTGTTTATAAGTCGTTAAACTTAGTAAGTACGTTTTTTCAACTTTATTATTAAATTATCATTCTAATTACACCAACCTATTAGTTTCAGTTAAAATGTTATAGTAACTTTTTGTGATCGCAAAACAATTATCTAAATTATGCTTACCTTTTCGTATCATCTTTTTCATCGTTATCATCATCCATAGTTTCACTGCAAATTATAATTGTAATATTAAAAACTGTACTAATATCTGCAAAACTATACTTAATTAATTTGTATTAATAAAATATTACTGTTTTTTATATCGATACTATAATTAAACATTTTTAGTTTATTTTTATGAGTATTTTTATGACAAAAATTATATAATATAATAAATAATTCCTGATAGCCAGATTTGTACAAATTTTACACAAACTTTGTATAAACGCTTTGCATAATATTTACTCAAATGTACCGCCGCACTTGGCCACATATTCAAATTCACAATTCCGATTCAAACATTAATGTTTTTAAATATATTTTTTTTGTTTATTTATCATGTATTTCATCAAATGAAATACGATTCCTATTTGCACATAAAAACAATTTTATTTATATTAATTTTTTAAAATAGAAATAATAATAATAAGAATTTGTTTTTACAAATGCTATACAGATTCTGAAATTAAAACATATGAGGGCATGGGATTTTCAATATAGTTTATTTATATATATATATATATAAATTGAAAATCTATACAAATATATAAAATATATATAAATACTATATATAATAAGCCAATCAAACGAAAATCAATTTATTCTATTATTGTTACAATATAATAAATCTTGCTTCAATTACTTCTAACATACATTTAATTTACAATTAGAACAATTGTTATTTTTATTATTACGTATTCAATTGTATTTTGATTGCATTTCTATGCAAACAAAGCATCACATACGTATTTGAAATAAGTAATATTTAAATTGTATGACAAATAATATGAATAAAGTTTTGTTTACTGGAAATGCTGGGAATATGTGCAATTCTTAGTACTAGAAAACTGTTGACAGATCCGAGCGCGGCCATATTTATTTTCGGCCGACGCCAGCATTCGAACGCTGTCATTATTGCGCCGGCGCGTTATTGACGCTTGTCCAATAAATTTAATATTTATTCGTTTTATACAGAATATATTTAATTCAACAATTTGAACAATAATTTACAATTCGTTTTTATAATATATGTTATTTTATTATTATTTTTGTTTTGCTTATTAAAATTATGATATTAATTTTTTAAGTTATATAATAAATTGTCATTTAAAAAAGTTATCATTATCATTAAAGGCAATAAACACGACTATGCAAATAATAAATATAATTTAATAATACTTAAAAATATAAATGATTATTAGTATGTAAAGGATTTTTGTTAATTTCAATAAGAAATAATATTTTTTATTTTATTCTACTAAATTAATTATATATTTTTTTAAATATCGGTACACGCTTTGTAAATAATATTAATATATAAGTTATTGATCCTTCGTAATAATTATATTATGGCAACGTATACATACATAAAATAATAACTGGTAATGTATCAAAGTCAATGTAATATTTATGCCGAAATAGACGAATTACTTAATAAAGTTAATAAAAGTATCAATTGGCATAAATAATGTTTCCATCATACTTGTGATATAAACCCTTATAGAAATGTGTATGCAAAAATAAATGTTCTTTTGATCGACTTATGCGCGACTTTGCATAATTTCAGTTGTGGAATAATTTTATATGCAATCTTTCATACAATTAACCATTATATAATAATGCATTATATAATACAAGTGTGGTTTATTTAATGTATTTTTATAAAATATTCTGACCAAAAACTGTCGCCAATAATTCATGACTGTGCATGACGTACGTTATAATTGTTATGTCAATTCGCGTTCTGTGCAAAAAAATAAAAGCAAAGCCGGCTGTTAACAAACAATTAAAATTATTGTCATATTTAAATGAGTTTAATTTATTCTTTATACTGCGGAGGAGTATTTTTTAATATTAATTGTACAAATTATGATATATTTTTTTTACAAAATGTGTATATAAATAAATAAATCACTTTTTTTAACTTATTCTTTTTAATAAATATTGATTGCTGATTTATTATTTATTGTCCTTTAAATACAAATTAAATGGTTTCCAAAAAAACGTCTTTTTTTTCATATATCAAATCTTATCTTAAAAAATTAATTCATATCTCTATTCTTATCTAATATATAGATTCAATTTCATAACCATTGATTATTAATTAATTGACAATAATTATGATCAAAATCTTAATTGAAATTAGCTTTTTACATTGTTTTCCGATCATTTTATCAACTCATCGCTATTTAAATAAGGACAAAAAATAATTATAAAAAATACCCTTCAATAACAACGACTTCCAGAAAAATTACACAAAAAACGCTATCCTAAAAATTGAAAGAAACTACACATAAAAAAAATACAAAAAATATTATACAACACAAAGGTAAATCTCGTAAAATAAACGAAACGCAATAATTAAGTGCCGCCCGCATATGACACCAGCTCAACGCAACCAATTGTCAAACTTTCGTCCCGTATCGTCAACAATCGTCTCACCCCATTCCCGTATCTATTCGAATCGGCATTCCTGTTGACCGCGATTCCCCGCGCCCGACTCAAACATATTGCAAAGCCCACGATTTGCGCAGAAAAAGCGCCGCTCGCGATCGCGATCCGTCATCGAATCATGATCGCCGCGAAACGTCGTCGTGATCGACCGAACCAATCGGCGTATTCCGTCGCGAGCAAAATACACCGCTCGAACGAAGCGCAGCACTCGTTACACAACAAACCGCGACATCATAACAACTCGGCCAGCGTGACATAATCCGCGTCTCCGCTTATGGCGACCGCCGTGAAAAGCGACACGAAAATTGCGCTGGTCGCGTCGATCGACCGAATCGACGAGCACGATTGCGAAGTTACGAACGAACGACGGACATAACCGACGCGCCGCGACGCCCGGCAGCTGGCCACTCGGTCGCGCCGTATTGCCGCGTATTCGGACCGACATTTTGCGCGATTTGCGTTTCTGTACTTACTCGGACTGCTGAGTCGAGCTCTTACGTATGTAGCTCGCCATTGCTCGGGACTGTTACATACAACGCGCGCACTCGCAGTGCTGGCTGCGTTTCGCGCTGATTGTCCTCAATTCGCGTCGATTAAGGGCTCCTTTCCGTCGATAAGGCGCAATGCTCGTCTGCGCCGTCGGCACATGTTTACTCGGACGCCGCCATTTCCGCGACCGGATTCCGCGCGCGGCCACTGACGAGCGAGTCGCGTCGACAAGTATTTGCGCGTTTCGTCGCCGCGCCGCGGTGCATTTCACTCGGCGCACACTAATGCAACCGACGAACACGGATGCATCGAGACTGAGTCGCGCGAGACTGCAGCGGGATCGCGTATCGTGGCGACAGGTCGAGCTTTCGCGCGCGTACGTTGAGTGTACTAAATTCGCGGCTCGCGGATTTTGATCTTCAGGAGAGACAATCGCTTTTGTTTTTTTATTAAATTCCTTATTTTTGAATGTTTTTTTTTAATTTTTATTCGTGGATGTTGAGGTGGTTTATCGTTAAAAACTGACGGTATTTTTGTGTAT
The DNA here is from genome assembly GCA_022817085.1 of Psilanteris sp. ZL-2020. Lineage (NCBI taxonomy): Eukaryota > Metazoa > Arthropoda > Insecta > Hymenoptera > Scelionidae > Psilanteris > Psilanteris sp. ZL-2020. Next base: position 5,153 of record JABFQC010002704.1, read on the forward strand.
TAATTGGTTTTTATTGCTTTTAGACTTCGGATTTTCGATTAGATCAAATATTTTGGTAAATCTATGCTGTAAACGTGTAGACATTTTACGGCTACTAACACAATTGAATTTCCAAAGTTTACTGATGGGTTTTAATTCGGGAGTAATTTAATTGCTATTAAATTCTATTTAAATTTAATTATTTAAATACTTAATTTACGGTACTTTCAAAACCATGTACCATGTAATTTACGGTACATGGCAAAAAATCGGATGGGGGTCAGTTTTGTATATTTGAGAAATTGCATTTAAAAGAGATTGTGGGGTCTGTTATATCCCCACGCGAGTATTACGTAACTTCTCGTGCGCATAATATAATGATAAGTCCCATTATTTCCCACAGTAGTGAAGTGTACGGTCCATAATGTCATTTGTAGAAAGTTAAAAAATACATAGTGTTGATATGAGGGGGTTCGAATCTTCGTTACTGCGTATTTGTTAAAATAAATTTTCCGCTTATACACTGAGAAAACTAATATTTAAGAATTTACTACATATTATACCAAAAGTGGACGATACGTGAAAACACAAACAAATTACTACATGATATATTAATATTTTCTACATAAACTTGAATATATTATTATGTGCATTGCCAATTTTACTATATTATATAGTAATGTTTCTTGTATTTTCACGTATCGTCCAGTTTTGATATATTATGTAGTAAATTGTTAAACATTTTTTTTCTTAGTGTACTGCGAAAAAATAATAGACGTAGCGCCAAATTACAACTATTTCAATATTAGTTAAGAACAATGCTACTTTAAAACGGATTTAGCGTTTGTAACTATGTGAAACAGTGTTAGAAGCCAATATCAGTTCACTATAGTGCTGTTAATGATGTTTCATTGTTAATTTAAGCTCGATTCGCCATTAGTTTTGAATTGTATGTGAATTGTATTAGTTTTGAAATTATGAAAATGAGTTTCATACTACTTTTTATAAATTAAAATTTTTTCTTTGTGTTGTATTTTATGACAAACATTGAATTATTATAAATGCAATATTAGATGGAAATAATACTAATGTATTTACATAATATTACAAAATGTATATTATATTAAATTTCAAAAGATTCGTTAACAAAAAAATACCTTTTTTAATAAATAAATCAATAAATATATCTATTAATATAGTATTACGAATATAAAACTATTAACAAATAAATGATAATAACAATTTTTATATTTTAACACATATATATCAGTACAATTTTTGTTATATTAATTTATTTTAAAATATAAGTGAAAAAAAAAGTGAAAATCTGTAAATATAATCAGTCTATATTTCTGAATTAGTGTAATTTATGAACATTGCCGCAATTTCAGTCTTATTTTTCCTACTGAATCTTAGTTTTTCCTACTGAAGTTTAATTATAAACTGCAGTGAGAGAAATTTGATAGTAAAAATTAGCACGAATTATATGAATTGAACATAATTTTTAACATGTTTCGTATTAATTTTTTAATATTTTTAACATATTTTATCCACAATTTTAACATGATAATGTTAAAAATTATCATTTTTTAGTCGTAATGCTCAATTACCATTATTCATGCTAATTTTTACTACGAAATTTCTCTCGGTGTGGAATGGTTCTATGTTGCCAACGGAAATAGCAATTTTTTTTCCAGTACATAAATAAATGAAATTTTTATATAGGGTATACGTATATTACGATTTTTTTTTCAATTTCACAGTCTTGCAAAGTTGTTATAATCTTCCTGCAATCTTATCACAGAGAGAAAAAAATACGAATATTTATAAAATGGGAATATCAAATTTTAATAACCAGAATGTTAATTGCCTTTACATCGCCAAAATTTAATAAACTGGTTTATGAATTTTTGACAAATCGAAAAATGTCAATTTAAAGCTCGATATTAAAATTCACCTTGAATAATCGTAAATAACTTTCAATAAAGCATTTACATGTAACATTTACAATATAATTACAATGTAATTAATATAGAACACAAAGAAAGTCTTTTTAATGAACTCAAAAAGGATTTTAGGTTAGAATATTAAAATTGCATAATTTGTTTTGATAAGTTTTAACAAACACTTTCGCAATATTCGATGAATTGATTTAGAAAAACAAGACTGCTAATTGTTAATAAACCGATCGTCAAATTATAATGAAAGATTCATATTATTTAATGACCTATCTACCGATTTTTGATGAATTGCAAGTATGATACCAAATTGGTGAACTTTTTACTAAAAGTTGATGTTTTTTTCTCTCAGTGTATACTTATGATAAAGAACGTATTCGTAAAAATTTCGATGCCATCTGTATGCAATTATTAAAATTATCACAAGTTTTACCGTAAAGTATGGTAAAATTAATGAAGGGCATATTAATTTTGTTTACAAATTCTATAACGTTACGAAATACAACGTCTCTTCGACTGAGTTGTCATATGTTTAGCAAACCATATCTACAGTTTAGCTGTGACTAATAAACATTCTTTAAATTTAAATAAATATTTTACTGAATTAGCCAAACATGTGTTTAAATTGAAGGAATGTTTATTAGTCACAACTAAACATTATTCTCCGTGTATATATAAATTTAAGTGGCATATAAAGTACATTAAGTGTAATACAAAATAATAATTCAAAGGTATACCTAATAAACACTACTTTTCTGCCATACTGGGTATCTCTGATACGCAATTTTTGTATAATAATAATAATAATAATAATTTGTTGTAAATTTATCAAATTATGTAAACAAAATTATTAATTACTTGACTGTTAAAATAATTATAACTACTAATTTTTTTGATATACACTGAAAAAAGTAACATTACAAATTTAACCAAACTAGATAACAAAAGGAGGAAAAGTGAGCAAAAATGTAAATAAACATTAGACAATATCATGGTATTTACCAATTATTTGATAATATTTGACATATTTTTAGAATTTTCTCACCATAATTTATCACATAGTTTACATTTTTCCCTATTTTTCCTAGTTTTATTATATCTACTTTGGTCAAATTTGTACTTAAGTTATATGATTTTGCGTCCTATATTGTAACTACTATTTGTATAAGGTACATTAATTATTTATTTAACTATTTTTTAATATTTAGCTATAATGTTCAAAGGAATGTTTTTGTCTGCAAAGTTCGAAAGTAATAATCAAACTTTAATAAAAGTAATTTATGATATCATGATCTGAAGATCTTCAATAAAATTTAACAGGATTAATCTGAAAGTCTGATTTAATTCATTTTACTTTTGAATTTATATATATAATCAAAAACTTATTTACATGTTATATTTTACTATATTTTATAGAGTTCTTACCGGAAGTTATTGTAACTCAGTGCAAAAAGTGCACGGAGAAACAAAAGCAAGCATTCGAACTCATAGTAGGATGGTATACTGAGAAACGACCAGAGGAATGGGATTCTCTAGTGGAAAAGTTCATTTTGGAAGCCCAAAAGTTGGGCGTCAGTATTGCTTGATGAACGGATTAACTCACGTTTATAAACCTGTAAATTGAGCCAATAGTACTGAATAAACGATTTTTAATTAAAAACATGTCGTTACCTCAACGTGACGTTATACTATAGATTTTGTCTAAATTTCTTCTAAACTTTTTTCACGTTTCCACATTATCATCACTTTGAATCACTAAATTTTAAAGGATAACACGACTCATTTCACAACATGCTTTTTACCATTCAACGCAATCAAAAATGTTGCATAATCAATGTGATTCAATTGTTAAAAAAAATACAAATAAAAAAGTTTTTTTATAAATTAATTAAAAAAGTGCAAATTTTATAGTCGAAACCGATACATAATAATGACTTATGTAAGTTTCATCAGCATCATACATTTTTGTCATACCTTAATTTAATGTTATCCTAAACGACTTTTTAAATATCATTAAATAGTTTCAATTAAAACAAATTTGATACTTGAATTACAAAGCCGACATTTCCTATCTGTCTGTACGTATTCGACGATAATACAAGCCTGATTGATTCTTTTGCTACCAAAACCAGTTATTGGTAGCAGCTTTTTCTAAACTTCGTAATTCAATTTGGACGCCATTTGAGGTTCAAAAAATACTATTTATTATCATGAATTTGGCTTAACAGAGGTCACGCATTATACGCTGGATGCAGTTTTTATCGGGGCATATATGAATACCGACCGAAAATAAATTTTATTTATTGGCACGCGTTTATCAATGCCTGATAATGCGTTTCTTCTATAAGTCGTCCTTCAGAAAATCTCATCAATAATGTTGCGCTGCATTCAAATTAAACGTCGGCGTGAAACAACTATGACGTCACCAGAATACAGTGCTAAGGATATTGCTGCCCAATCTATATATACATCGCAAATCAGACTTAGATTATCAGTTATATATGTTCTTGTTACTGAATAACAGTTTTATTGACATTAAGGATGCTATCGTATTGCAAATACGTTTCAGTGATATTACTGATAATAATCGTTACGATTGTTTCAACGGAAGAGAAAGTTAAACTTTACGATGACAAGTATGATGATATTGATGCCGATGCTATATTAGCGAATACTCGACTTCGAAATCAGTATTATAATTGCGTTATATCATCAGCACCATGCATTACGCCGGATGCAAAATTTATGAAAGGTACTAATTTCTCATATATAATTGTATTGCCAGCCAAAGTGATTGTATATGTGTTGATTTAGTGTTGAAGTTAGGGTATAATAAGTGATGCTGTCCAGATATATAGCTAAAAGCTGTTGGAATACAAAAAACGAGATACAAATTGTGACAAAATAGCGAATTTCGAGGCGAAATTATTTAAATAAATACTACTCTCTAAATCTGAATAAGTGCATATTCACTTTTTTATAAGTGGCCGATTCTGGACTTTTTCAATAAGTGTGTATTCACTTACAATAAGTGAATTTTGTTGTGATTTTGTTGTAGTGTAACTTATTGTAAGTGAATATACACTTATTGAAAAAGTCCAGATTCGGCCACTTACAAAAAGGTGAGTATGCACTTATTCAAATTTAGAGAGTATACGTTCAATGAGCAATGTTGACTTTGCGACATAGTTTATTTTTGATAAAATCCATACGAAATATGGATTTTCACCCTTCTATATGAACTCTCTAAATTTGAATTAGTGCATATTCACTTGTCTGTAAGTGGCCGAATCTGGACTTTTTCAATAAGTGTATATTCATATAAAATAAGTAAAATTACTAAAAAATTCATTTATTGTAAGTGAATATACACTTATTGAAACAGTCCAGATTCGGTCACTTACAGAAAAGTGAATATGCACTTATTCAAATTTAGAGAGAAAAGTAACTAAATTTGATATATTTTTTAGTTTATAAGTTAATTTCAAAATATTTCAATTTGTAAATCCTTTTAAACAAATACAATAAACCTTATTTATTGAATGGAAATATGTCATTTTATTTAAAAAAAAACTGAAGTCTATCACAGTAGCTTTGTATGTAGCAGTCTAAACTATTCAAATTAAGAATGAAATAAATATGTTAGATACGATCAAATTTTGAATATAAGTATATTTCAAGTAACATACTGAATAAATTTAACACAAATAATTCTTATGAAGTATATTCTATAAGCATAAAGATTTTAAATGAATTTAAATTCTTCATAACTATACTGAAAGAAATAATCCAACAAACTTTACCAGACAATATTGTAAACATTGGGTAAAGAAAAAAAAATGTAAATAAATACCTGAAAATATTATTATTTTTATCAGATTTTATGGTAATTTTTATCAAATTTATTGAAGTTTTAACTACAATTTATCATATTTGTTTACATTTTCTTCCCTTTATCCTATGTTTACAATATAGTATGGTAAAATTTGCAAGATTATTTCTTTCAGTGTATAGTATTGTGTTAGATTGAGAAAAATTATATCGAGGAAATTGCAATATATAAACATGACAAAAAGGTACTCCTTCGACACTACTTTCGAGAGTATTTTATTTTATATTAGTCAATTTTTAAAATTTATTTCTCCGTGCGATTAATACAATAATAGTATATTTTCAATAATAATAAATTAACTATGAAAATAATATATAAATGATCATTAAAGATATTTGCAATTTTGGAAACCCCACTGTAAAACGAAGTGTTCCGTAGAAAATATTTTTGAAACTTTTTGGAAGACTTATAAGGGTTATTTTTTTGAAAACGTTTAAAACGTTCTATTTGGATGTATATAAACATTAGTATTAAAAAATACTTTAATAAATATAGGAACGTTTGAAAAACACTTTCAGAACACTTGTTTTTATAGTGCCTTCGCGGAAAAAAATGTTTAAAGTATACTTGTAGAATTATGTCTGATCAGATATATTCTAACCAGTATATGTATAAATATACCTGTATTAGCCATATTTCTACTAATAGTATACGTCGAATGTTTTTTCCGTTTTGATTTCGAATGCTCTGACAGCCAACACATTGATTCGTGACAATTATGTCATAAACTTGAATCCTTATAAAATTTTAACAAAACTTACATTTCGTTCAGGAACATATTATTTGCGCGAGTCGTCGAAATGTGGATGTAATAAGTTTACTACTTAATTTTTATTGGTTAAAAAGTCACCGTGATACAGAAAAATAACACGCTTTCAGCAAAATTTCGCATATGCATATATGCATATTCATGCAAGAAATATATCTGTTTGAATAAATGACTGTAAACTATCTTATAGCGATTAATTAATATGATAAATAATTAAACTGATTATAATCCGTTTTTTTTTCTTGTCATGTAACAGAGAAATTCCCGGAAGCTTTAGTTACGAAGTGTAAATATTGTACGGAGAAGCAAAAGATTATATTTGAAAAAATTGTTGTCTGGTATAACGAAAATGACGTTGACGCATGGAATAAATTATTGCAAAAGACAATTGAAGATTACCGATCTGGTGCACGTTCATAAATATTAAGGATGTGCCATAAAGCATGAAATTATATTTTTCAAATTATTGACAATAAATGTATTTAAAAGATACGTTTGTTTTATTTGATTTCAACCAATACCATAATAGAATATCGTATATAATATGTCTTATTTTTGTTACGATAATTTTCTTTAATTTAAGTTTACAGCAGCTTAAATTAGCGCGGATCATTTCAGGTAAGTTTCGCAAATTTTGATATCCTAATGGGGGAGATTAATATAAAATAATAGCTAAAAATTCGAATGTATACTCAGGGAAAATATAGATAAGATAATTAGTCAATTTAACTGAGTTTCAGTTAATTAGTCCATAATATTGTACTTCTACTAACAAACTCAGTAAATTTAACTGCAATTTTCAATTATTATAGTTAAAAATGTCAGTTATGGCCACATTACAACTAAAAATTGTAGTTATTTTAAGCAAAACCGAAATTCATTTCGGTGAATTCTGTCCTAGAATTTTAGAACATAAAATTATTAAAATTTATTTTTGTAACTAATTTTATTAATTAATAAACAAATATATATAATGATGAAATTGATAATTCTTCCATTCTTATTTCCTTCAGATTTTAATCTCTTTATTAATACTCTTGGCAAATATCATTTTAAATATATTCTACAACGTATAATTTTTTTTGAATTTGTAAGAGATTTAGAATACGTCAAATTTTTATCAAATTAACATCTTTTATCGTAGAAATAAATACGCATTTATAAGTTTAACTAACGTTTAATTGTCGTCCAGTTGACGTTTTAAAGATGAATATATAAGGTTAATAAAATGCCTAATTTTGGTAAATATAGCCGTCAACTTCAAATCTAATAAACGTTTATTTTTCCATTTGTTACGCTAAATATTCTGCTTAATCGTCGACATATATATATAACTCCCGCAACTGGCGTTTTTTAATAACCCGCCTCCACCCCTATCGCCACTTTCAGGCGCTCTATTTACGGCCCTGGTGATATAAAAAAAGTGTAAAAAATTTGTCGCGGTGGTGGTTACGTCGAGCCCTCCATCGCTCCATCGGTAAATGATGCTTATAATTTGAAGATTCATATAATTTGGATTTATATCTATGCATCATTTATGCATCTTGCACCATGTATAGAACGCTAGAAATACTTGTGGCGCTACTAGTGGAATATCTTGGTACTAAAAGATAAAGTAGTAGAACGCTGTTTCTATATATAATTTCTACCTAACCCTAATATATTTATTATAAATAAAATTTGGTAACTTCGGAAAATTGGATTTTATATAGAGTAAACAACCACTTGAGCCAATAATTATTAACAACAACTACTTTATAAAATATATAGTTGTCAGTTGATTTTATCTTACTTATATTTTTAGGTAAAAAATATTTGTCTATAAAACATGACAATTATAATTTTATTTTAAAATATCAATCTATAATATTTATTTGTATTTTTATAATAGGATGATTTTCAATAGAATCTTTAAGAATGTAGCAAGAGAAATTCATACATCTGCTATTCAAAATCAAATTATAAAATTAAGTCGATTAAGAGTTGTAGATAATAGCGAAATTGGTAAAGAAGCAATGCAAATTGGAAAACCCCCTCGGTGCATTCATGTTTATAACAAAAAGGGTGTTGGAGGAATTGGTAAGAAATAACGTAAACTTATTATTTGTTGAACAAGAACCAATTAAATTATATAATATCAAAATTAATTTACATGGTTTTGCCATTTTTTGTATCATCTTTATATAATTTGCAAGACACAATTCATAAATCATGAATAATATTTGTAATACAAAATTATAGATACATTATTCAGTACTGCATTAGTTAATAAACATATTGGATACAAGAATTATCATTTTCAAGATGATTAATTTTTATATGAGCATTCATAATCTAATACAAAAAAAATGGTCTTATAATTGGAAAAATAGTAATATTATGTGGAATTAAATAAAATAATGAATATATTTGTAAAAATTTATTAAATTATAAAAACTATTTTCATTATAATTAATTTACCATTAAAAATATTGTAAGGTTATTAATATTAATTTCATACAATTATTAAATTAAATATTATATTTGTAAAATAAATCATAAGCTTTATTAAGTGTTAGATTATTATAATTCATAAAGAAACTCACAAATATCAGTTTCAGTGATATAGTCTTATTATGCAAAATATGCAGTCATGATTTAAAAAGAAAGTCTTCTAATGCTATTTGAAATTAAATTTTAACAGTTTAAATTTTTATTTTTATTTAAAACCTGTCCAATTTATAATTACTCTTGCAATAAAAAATGTATACCTTATAAATAAATATTTTACATGTATTAATTTTTGTCATAATGTTATTAGTAGTTAATATAAAATAAAATTTACATCTAATATATTCAGTTCTATAATAATATTATATTTATTAATAAATGTATTAAAGAGTAAAGACAAAATATAATTACGATATCAATAAAAATGTCTATCTACTGAATTAGTATAATATTAAGATATGTAAAACTATTAATTATTTATATTTTAACATTTATTTAATTTAAGGTGATAAAATATTAGTGGCAATAAGAGGTCAAAAGAAGAAGGGAATATTAGTAGGATTGAAAAAACATCAAAAACCAAGAATTCCTAAGTTTGATACTAATAATTTGGTTCTGATTGATGATAATGGAACACCTCTAGGAACAAGAATTCATGTTCCAATTCCTAATATTTTAAGAACAATTTTGAAAGAAAAAACATATTCAAAAGGACCTGATTACACTAAACTTCTTGCAATTGCATCAAGATTCATTTAATATTCCACATATTAAATTTGTAAATATAATATAAATAAAGATTATTTCTAGCAAAACATAAATAATTTGTTTAATATCCTTCATTTAAACATAAAATTATTTCACACATTGTTTATATAATAAAATAATTTCCATTATTAATAAATGAGAATATTTAATTATTGATATATAAAATGATGAAAATGAAATGAAAGATAAAATTAAAGTTTTTATTTTAAATTTTTTATATTCATCATAATACAAATTCTAGTAGTCAATTATAAATATTATAAATATGTATTAGATGCCAGACTTTGATAGCGAGTAAAAATTTATTTAATTTAAATTTTATGTTTTGCTTTCTATAATTGAGTATATTGTTGTAAATTATTATTTTTACATTTTAATTATAATATACCTTTATTTAAATGAATAAGATCAAATGTGATCAATTTCATTCAAATATATTTGTATATGTGTCAGTTT
>JABFQC010002705.1:0-15460 GCA_022817085.1 Psilanteris sp. ZL-2020
GTTAAGAATTCTCGGATTTGTGTTCTGCACACATAAAGCAAACTGAAAAACCAATTTAGACAAAATTTTAATGTCAAATGAAATGTCATATTGTAAAACTTAAGGAGGGTTGTAAAATATAATTACGAGAAAGATTAGAAAAGAAATTGCAAAAATTAAACTAATTTAATTTTTAATTAAAATGTTTATATAAGGAGTTTTTTAAGACATCCGTCAGGTTTTCTAAAATTTGAAGTGAATTTCTTATTATATGAGTATTTATATTTTTGAATGTTACAAATATAAGGTAATTTTGCAAAATTATCATATTGAAAATTTATTAATTTACTTATTTCTTAATTTATGCATTATACAAATGCGTGCATTTTTTCATATTTTAAGCGTATTTTGGAGAATAATATATCTTCTAGTAGTATGATACACAAATATAACTTTCAAAGCAGCGATTTTTAATATACTTCAAATGGTACGACATTTTTCTCATGTAATTTACAAATGACTTTTAGTTAGCAACATTGGAATTTAATTATAAAAATATGATTTTGTACACAAAGTGAACGACGCAGTGATTTAAAGAACATAACAGTAGAGATAATGAAACGAAAATAGAACGCTGGGCGCTCGTATAAATTGCACTTCTAAATTGACAAACAGCAAAGTTAATGCATCAAAATACACAAATAACGTTTCCCCGGAATCATTACGAAGCTATTATTTCGCGCGCTAATAATTTATAAAACCATATCCATAAATTAATAACGCGCTTTGATGTTAAATTACGCAGCGTAATTATGATAATTCCGAAAATTATCTTCGACGTAAATCTAATTTGACGCTTCATTTTATTTCCATAAATCAGCGATGTTGACAATAAGTGCTGAACACGCCGAACGTAACGACTGGCCGACGCGTGTTAAATCGCTGGGAGTGGTTCCGGCTTCGTGTGAGATCACTCTTCTTCTTGTCGCGCGCGTAATCCCAACTATACGCACCGAAATAGATGAATACCGTTTCGCAACTCACGTCCGGGCTGAAACAACAAAGCGTTAATACATTATCAACGCAGAACTTCAACGTGAGTTTATCAAGTTTCGTGAAGCTTTAATTGTTTTTCGTCACCTTGACAAAATTAAAGGCTTGCGCTGACTTTACGATGATCTTAGATTTACGGTTAATCAAGTCGGTCTTTTTTGACAGAATGCTTATCAGTAAACGTTTGATCTCGGCTAATTTTATAATTTGTACTTTATATATTATATCTTTAGATTCTATAATTTTCTCCATCACGGTAATAGTAAATAACAAAATTTAATGTAAAATAAAAGTTCGTTTTTTAAATTAATTTTGATTAAATTAAATCTTAATATAAGGCATTAAATTGGTTAAATATCTTATATTCATTAGTATTATGTATTGACTTATGTTTATATCCAATATATCCGATACTGATTAATTGTATTATATAAATATTATTAATATATTAATATAAATATATCTTTATAAGACAATTGTGTACATAATTGCTAAATCACGTATAAAAGTATTATATTGCATTTACATATACGTATTTATTTGTTGCAGTCTAATTAATGAGATAAGACCGCGAAAGTGTTGGTTGTGAATTATAGGTTTGGTTAGAAAGATGGATTACGAATTGTAAATGTAGGTTAATTTGTTACTTTGTAAACAAATTCAATTAAAATCAAAATTACTTGTATATTTTGGTTTTATTGTTTGTTTAATTTTTAAATTTTTACATACATATTTACATAAAGTAAAACATTTTAAAAAATAAATCAAATATATTTATATTCTCTATCTATGACATAGAGTCGTCTATAGTTACACTTAATTATGTTGTAAGCAAAAATGTGTTCGATGCATCATAGAGGTTCATGATAATGCAACATTTTATAATAATTCGTGTAATTATATTTTTCATATACTTCATCATAACTGTTTTGAGTCGATCGTATAATATCGATCGTTATTTTTTGACAATTTATGAAACTTTTTGTCTGGAATTAAGATTGTGTAATAATCATCATTGCATATTTTCTTCGCTTCAGTTCATCACTTTCAATCCACAAGTTATGAATGAAGTTTGCATTTCGTGTCACATGGACGAATTATACAGAAAAGGAAAGAGCGCCTGGGCAGGAACGACGTTTTTACGAGGAGACGCGCGTAAACGAGCGAATCGAACTTCTTTCGCTGGCGCTTTGATCTGTCATCCTTTCAGGCGTTTGGTGCCCAACGCGTCAACATTATGGAGCGACGTCCGCCAAGCCAATTTATGATAATGAATCCCGAGATTTATTGCCGTCTTCTCGCTACGTCGAGATATTAAGAGAGCGAGAGTGCAAAATTAGAATTGGCGCGTTCCGCGAGAGCGCGAGAAAGATCCGCCGAAAGCTGCAGGATAACTCAAAACACGACTTGGCACAATGTCTTCGTTATTATTCCTTGTAACTTGCAAATACCTTTGATTGCCGTAAAAGTGGAATTAATGTTTTATTTGTTATGAAAAATGAAAATGCCCCGTTATACAAAAAAGTACATTTATATATATGATAGGAAGCATTGTTCGTATGTATATCGTCGATTTTATAATCTATATTTATTAGATATAGCTCAATTTTTTATTAATACGATGTCACCATTCACATTTGAATTTATTATAATTAAAATGTTATAATAGAATTGAAAATTTTATTCGGCGAAATATACTTTTTTTAAAATATTCGATGATAACATCCATTAATGATGTCTAAAAAAATATTTTGTCCAAATTATACTATACCACATGTGGAAATATGATCAATATATGTTATATATTGATATAGTGGTGATATAGATATTTGTTTAGAAACATATTTTATATTATATTAATTCAAGTTCGAGATAATTACATCGTACAGTTTAGATAGTAATATATCATGGACGTTGATTGGTTAAGACAAATGAATTTAGTCATATAATTTGTGTAAATAGTTTATATAATAGATCATAATTATAATATATTATACGTTATTTCATTAATATTAATATTTAAATATTAAAATAATTATGCTTAAAATTAAAAATGTATACGCAAAAAAAAGTCTGTTGAATAATTAAAACCGAATTTATAATAGCGTAAATTTAAATTGAGTATTTTTTCCCTAAATATTCTCAATATTCGTTTTAGAAAAGGAAGTTTTCTAAAATAAAACGATTCAACGCACAACAATTTCCCAGCTTTGTGCCAGATTGGAGATCATGTTTTCCCAGGTCGTGGTAAAGATAAACCTGAATATCTCGTGTTCTCATAGTACGTCATAAGAATAAAACAAATGGTGAAAGAGGTACTAAATATTTCACCTCTGACAGGCGTTCCCTAGTTCTTATTATGCAGACAGGAAAATTAATCAATCACAATGAATACTCTTTCGTGTTTATTAAGAAACGACAAATTGAACGATTTTGAATTTCATATTAGGATGAAATACATTAATTTTCTACTAAATCCGTTTTAAGTGCAAATATAATAAAAAGATTTTGTAACTTCTGTTAATATAAGTTTGCATTCGGTTATTAAAAATTTAAAATTTCCAAAATGTGCTATTATATATCATTAATATATATATGTCTTAATTTAATACTTTATTAATTTATTTAATTAATAGTTTACGGTAGTTTAAGCGTTTACGTCAAATAATTAATAATTCCATATTTACTTTTTGATTGATGACCATTTGATATTTAATAGAGTGCAAATATTTTTAGAAGTATCAACGTTTATTCTGGGGTAGAAAAATATCAAAGTGAGTTTTACACGCAGTGCAATAGGCACGGAATATCATTAATGAGAAGGTTAATAATAACGGACAAAGTGAAGCGGTAGTCATTTTCGTCCAAAACGAAATTTCCGATGGCAAAAGGCGCGCGAAGCATTTTAACCTAACCGTCCTGCTTCGGGGTCGACTTCACGTTAATGAAACGTAGCAGAAATATCTTGGCCGTTTAATTAGAAGCAATAAACGGAAGTAGTTCAATTGCTTGGTGTATCCGAGGAGACTCGCGCCTGTCTGTTCCGTCGCTAACTTTCCTAGCCATTTCTTCTTTCTTTTCAATAGCCTTTCTCACCTGCTCCTTCCTTCTTAGTGTCTCGGAAAAATACCACTATCATTCTGAGTTACTTTGAGTTTTCTTTCGATGACGCGGAAAAAAATTAATTACCTCATTAAACGCTTTGAACGTTCATTTCACGATATTTGCAATTCGAGAGGGATGGTGAAAATTAAGATTGGATTGTGGAACTAAATTTATGCTAATCTGTAGCGCATTTTGCAAAATTATGCTCGTTTCCCCGACAAGAGCATCACAAAATCTTTGCCCCAGATCATTTTTTGCGTTTATCCAAGAATTTCTTATGAAACATCTATTTGAGTTGTTCGTGAAATCTCTTTATAAAAGTAAATATTTTGCATAATATAAGACTTCGATCTTTTTATTTGAACCAGAATATATTCTGGAAGAGAATCTTGAAAAGTTTTTAATAGGAGACTTTCCAGAAATATTTACAATGATTCAAAAGGTAGATTCAACGTGCAACTTTTGTTGCGACTTCGTAAACAATTACCAAAGTTACTCAAATATCACTTATTTAAATATACTGTCTCTAGCACTTCGATTTTTTAATAATTTAATAACTTCATGAAAGAAACACTTTCTACTGCGAAATCCAAATATCTTGCTTACGTATTCCGACTTTACATCTCGTATCACAGAATGAAACTACCGTCAGCCTTCTTAGTTTGTCCTACATTTGTAGTATCACATAGATTTTGTCACCGATATCGTATAGTTTCGGACCTTTTGCGTTGAATATTTAGTTGTATGCCTCTCGTTGCCGCAAAAGTCCCAACGGGCAGTGGGATCGATCGGTCGGACCGAGAACTTCATATATAAGTAAACGTAGTTGCACATATCTAAGAGAAGTAAACTTTTTATGAGTGAACCGAGATATTCCGAAGCAGACCAGTCACCTAGGTATGCACAGACAACTGTGTGACGAAACTGTGTTACGGGACCCTGCAGACTCGAAATCGGGCTCTTACTATGCAGGACCACAAGTAGCTGTAGCGTATAACCGTCTTTCCTCTCCCAAGGTATCCTCATAAAGGTCGGTGCAAGTCCTACGACGATTTTTCCCGGAAGAATTAAAGTTAGTTCGTAACAGAAATTTAAACAAATTGACGGTAAGAAGTGGCAATGAGAGATTATTGAAAATTTAAACCTTCCTAAATAGTACTTGCTTTTCAAATAATTCCGCTCTTTGCAATGTCGTGGACGAAACATACGGAAGCTAATTTGCGAAAAGATTATCATTTCCAGAACATCGCGTCTTGCTTTCCTAATTAATTTAACCCCTCGTACGTCTCGAACAATGCAAACGAAACGAAAAAGATGCTCGGATCCTTTCAGCTCTTATTCGAGGTATCGTTAGTTGGAATTGAAAAACCTAGCGTGCAGTCCAAGCATTACCGGAAATTTTTACTAATGTATTTTAGCGCAGTAGCGTGGGTGTGTACGTATCCGCGAAACCGCAAAAACACACGCGTATGTAGGCACGTAGCTTTTTAGCCAGTGTACTCAAAGTAGGTGGTGTATACTCGACGGCGTAACGCCGTAACGACGATAGTCTGGTCGGTGCATTAGAGGCAACTTTAATTACAAGACTGCGGAGAACCGGCCGTGAGTAGCGATGGTCTGTCTACTAGCAGAAGCAGTAAAAGTAGCTAGTAGCGACGGGACAAAGTGCTCGTGAACAGTCTCGGTCGGTGCTATATTGATTCCCGAGATTGTCCAGTACCGTTAGCTTAGGGGGTGCGCGGAAGATGAGAAGGACAAGTGCACAGGGACGGAGACGGAGAATGCACTTGGCTCGCGAGACACGTTCATTGTCTCTTCTTCTCCTCTCTCGTATCCAGCTGACCCTTCCTTCATGATCATCAACTACCTCACGTTCGAGACCAAAGCCGGACGACTACCC
Organism: Psilanteris sp. ZL-2020; assembly: GCA_022817085.1. Taxonomy (NCBI): domain Eukaryota; kingdom Metazoa; phylum Arthropoda; class Insecta; order Hymenoptera; family Scelionidae; genus Psilanteris; species Psilanteris sp. ZL-2020. Next base: position 6,038 of record JABFQC010002705.1, read on the forward strand.
CGAATACTTCTGCGAACCAATGTCAGTGCCAAATAAAATACTACGGTGTCTTTTGGCGAATTAAAATGCCGAATCATAGTTTAACAGTCTATATGGACTGTCAAGTATTGACAACAAATATTGGCAGGGTCCGGAAATGAGTTATCCGGACAAAATTTATTTGACTAAAAATGCAGAGATGGGTTGAAAGTTGATGACCTCATTATCATTAGCAATCGTGTTGTTTAATCGTGTGCTAATATATAATTACGTTAAACTAAGATCGCTTGGAGAAAAAATCATATATCCTTATAATAATAACTTATTAGTCAAATTAAATAAAACTTGCTTTTTGCGCGCTCTATTGAAAAACATCGCTATTATTATACTCGTAAACTTTGAATTTCATCTCATTTAAAACCAAAAAGCATTCGAGGAATGTGACTGCAACAATAATTCGTTCAGAACGTAACCTCTGTGAAGCTTGCGACGTAGACCCTTCTCCAATGCAGTCGATTCGTCGTTTCGTATCCGCAAGCATTCCTTTTGTTTGCGTACAAAGATCGAGACGATTCGTGGTACGGATCCACTATACCTTTTCGGTTCGCCCGTGCCGAAAAATATAAATCGCGATATACGATGTATCGTAACGGGCGAACATTCGGATCTGAAGATTCGGAGCAGAGGGACAACGCTCGTCCTATGAATAATGGATCGTCCCTTCGGCTCATTATGCGAGGTGAAGGGGTCAAGGGCAGTTGCATGCAAGCAGAGCATCGTTGAGGAAGAGGAACACGCGGAGCGTACTACAGGATCGTAAATATCGGCGCGATGCTAATCTGAATGCGGACGCGCGTTTGTCCAGCGATTCACAGCAAGACCTATGAGGAGGCCTCTGAAATAATCTTTATGGGTTGCGGCGTACGAAATTGGCACGAACATCCATATATAGTGGCACGAGCATTTCCATACGGAACTTTGCGTTAAATTTCAACGCCCCAGTCTCACGTAAATCAACTTAAAGGGTTTCATTTTTTTAAAATAACTACTACCTATGTGAAATCCCGTGGTGATCTTCGGGGTAAAAATACTCCGGTGTTTTGTTTATTCTCCCTTTCTGTCTCGCGCGAAAGCTATTCGAAGAACAGAACAAAGATAAAGGCCTTCTCGCTAGTCGTAGTGTATATGAAGGGCATTACGTCGGTCGAGAATGCAATTGTGCACCGCATCCTTTCGACTTTGTCCAGCCATACCATTTAAAAGTAGAACGCTGTCCGCTACTGAAATTCCAGAACGAAGAGGCACGCTGCTGCCGCTGTCGCGTTTTCCCTGAGCTGCCGGCAAATTATGGCGCGAGCCTAGTGCCTGCCTTTTCTTTCCGCTTGTACGCTAAACTTCCTCCGCACTGGGAATGAGGATTTTATTTTTAGTCATTTTCCCGTGTAATTTAAATGGATTTTCATGAGACTCCTGCGAGCGGGTACTCAGATGTAGTACTTTCGCCAGTACACGGTCGTTTAGGAACCATCGTTTGTGCGGCATAATGAACATTTATTTTGTTTTCTGTGTTCATGATGTTGTGATCAAATAACGTGCACTTTCACTTTTAGCTAAAAAAAATTACAATGTTTTTCCAAATAATATATAATAACAATTAATATTAGATTTGCACAAATTTAATACATTTATCGTTTCGATTTATGATTGAATTCGTGGTAAGTTTTTTATAGTATGTTCTGTTATAAAATTCAATAAATTAGGATTATATACCAGAATAGGGTTATATTACTCTCTATTAACTATTTGGGTTGAAATATATAATTATACTCTGTCATGACTATGGCTTCAAATTAATTAGATACGAATCTCGTCTGTGACAAGATAAAGCCTGATATCCGGCAAATAGATATCTGGACAATGTCATCAATAATAGCGGTTAGGAACGAGTGATCTTTACAGAGCAGGACGAGAGAAGATGCGCTGTCACCGAATGGTATAATTAAGGCTGAAGAGGTTGTGGAAGTGTCGGCTAGCTGAGAGAGCCAGATAGAAGGGCGAAGAAATAGCAGAGGACGCCTCCAGAGACTGAAAAGACAACGCGGGGACGAGGGCAACGGTTGCGAAGTGGTGTCCTAGATCAACGGATGTCTAGCGAGCGAAGCCGTGAGCACAGATAAGGACCGCCAGGACGACGTTCAAGATGGACGGCCGAACGGTCTCGGTAGCTGCTAGTATGGTTGCTACAAGCGGCCATCTCCTCCTGGCTTCCTAGAGATCCTTATTTATACGCCGTCGGGCAGACTAACGCCCATTGTCCCATTTCGCCCCGGGGTAATCTGCCGGACGCAAATCTAAGGCCCTGATCCTGCGGGCTACCGCGAAAATCTATGACGCCCTTTAATTTACGCAGCACCGCTCCATTGCCCCCCGACGCCTCTCCACTTTACCACCTCGTTCAATTCGAACCCATAGATTGCCAAGTTACTTCGAGAGCGAACCATTCTAATCGGCCCTTGTCGCCTAAAATGTGTCCATTAATGTCACACCAACAAATAATGTGATTTCCAAAAAAAGACCGACCTACTTTGCGACTAAGAAATTGAGTTTTTCTTTCAATGAATTTTCCAAAATTGATTAGCAAAATGCGAACATTTTGAACATTTTGGTCAACGCCGTGTACGTATCGTCGCAACTGATTCATTTTCGTGTTGTTTCTTTTTACATAAACAAGATTTAGGGATGACAGCGGAATGAGGATTTGGAGTAGAATAATGATCCGGAGGCAAATATTAACATCGAGTTCGATAATTGCGAAGTAGATTGTTGGAAGGGCGCGGCACTGTTGGCACCGAGCGGATTGCGATAGCATCTCGCCCTCTCCATAAATATGTCGCAGCGGGCTTAACCCCCTTGCGTATCTGCGGGGTCCAAGGTAGGGGGAGCATTAACGTCAAACTAAGATGGGAGTTATGGCTCCCCCGTCAATTCCCAATGAATTCAACATTTTCGGCAGGGAATCGATGCGTTTCAAACGATCGTCTATCTCTCTCTTAATTCAGCGCTCAAATAAAAGCGATCGATGACAGCGGATGAATTCCACGCACCTCCCTCGCAAAACCGGTATTATATGATAAAATAGCAAGACAAACTATGGCAAATGCCGCACCAAAATCGATAACCCAGTGTCTTACGCTAACACGAGCTTCGCTTAATCTTATTAGTCCGATTGACGCGTCTTTGTCCTTGGCCGATGAATCTAATTGCAAATGAACGTGTAATTATGAAAGTGATGCACAATTGGTGATACAAATAACGCAATCAGTATGCGAGGCTTTCATGCATATTTCAGCGGGGTGTTACAAGAACGCCAGCCGTTAAGAAGGGTTTATGACGGGGGTTGATCCGAGGATCCCCCATCAAACCATGCCGCTTGGAATATCGAACCGAGAACAGAGAGACCGTGGGTTAACTGAGAGTGGGGCAGCGATACCCAGGGTTGGGGCGCGGACCTCTTAACTCCTGCAAACTCATTACAATAAATCAAGCTTTGTTCTTCGACCTCACCGAGGGCTGGCTAAATTCTGCGGGTGCTACCAACCCTTCCACTTCTACCTCCATTCTTCCCCGGCCTTTTGCGACAAACAGAATCTCCGTTTCCGCCTTCTTTACATTTTCAAAATCTTTTGAGAGCCAACATCTGATCGTGACCTAAATCAAGCAATTATTTCCTCCCCGACGTATCTAAGTGTTTTCTGATACACAAAATTTATTTCTTAATTTTAATTGAAATAATGGTTTCAACCGTTGCTTGCCCAATTAGTTTGAATTAATTTCATCACAAATTTACAATTTATAAACTTCTAAATTACCTATGCACGTTTGCTATTTGATTTACTATTTCATTTGAGTCTACTGTTTTAATCAGATTACCAAAACGAAGTAGCAGAGCCTCCAGCTCAATGAATTTCTTTCGCTTCTATTTCCACAATTGTTCAACTCTTTCGATTCATCTCAAAGCTTGTCTCAAAGATTTATATTAGACTTTGAAATTTAAAACACTTTATTTCTAATTAATAGAATTTCGATTTGCTGCCCTACACACACGGGAAAAAGAATTTCGCGAAAACCAATATCGAGACCTAACCGAAACATGCAAAGTTCCATTTCCACCTCACATCAGTTTATCCCTTCATTCGAGTTAACCCTTCAAATCGGACTATCGAAATGAAGTGTCCGTGCGTCCAATCGAGCTTTCCCGTTTCGCGAGGACCGAGACTGAAGCGAGTCCGTAATCGCGCAGTGATTTACACCGGACGCTTAATCCTCGCCGCGTGAACGCTCCCGCTGATTTACGCGGCTGACAATAAAGGCCGGAAGCACTTTTCGTTCCTGGCAATGAGTTTTTGCTATGCCGCCCCTTTACAGCAGAAATTTATTTCCCCTGCTCGGACGCCCGCGCCCTGCCTCTGAATTTCTTCTCCGCGACACGATGTACGCTTAAGAAATGATCGTAAAACAGAGTTAAATTGTTATCGCGTATAAAAGCAGTTATTCACAAAGAATTTCTAGAAAAATATAATTCAACTACGAAACGTTTCATTTTAAATTACATTATTTGTAATTATTTATTTAAGGAAACTTGTATAACATTTTGGTGCATAAAATTCACCGTTGAAAACGATCTTACGAACGAGTTAATCGAATTTACAAATAAAAACTAATGCATTTCTTGTTAAATCAAAATCATCAATGTAAATCGTATTTGGTGTTTTTTGGTCATTTTTCAACCACAAAGATTCTTTAGCGCTTTATTATAATTCACGCGCGGGGCCTCAAAAACTTGCTGCGAATCAACGACGCAATTTTCTAGCGCAGCGTTGCACGAGATACAAAGGGGTATCTGGCAGATGTTGCATTCTGTGGAACTCCGCGTACTAGAAGTGTCGACATTGACTAATGATGGTGAGGTGAAGGGGATTGGACAGGAGGGCGAAGAGGGGCAGACAGTGCGCCCTGGAACAGAAAATTCACCCAAGTTCACGCGACCTGTTGCACCCCCTAGCTCACCGTTTAACCTATAACCTGCTCGCCAAACATGGGTTTAACCTCGCCTTATCGCGTTATCGAACTGCTCGGTACATGCTCCCGTTTCTTTTTTACCTAAACTTTCTCCGCATTGTACAGTTCAGTAAACCGCGCGAAAAACGCAGATTAACGATGCTTAGACGAGTTTACGCAAACTTACTTCACTGGGTGAAAAACTGTTCATTAATTCAATCGATTGATCACTTGGAAAAGATTGTTTTCCTAATTGAAGCAACTTTTTCGCGATTCGGACGAAAATATTTGTGTATAAGTTTTATTAGCAATTAAAAATGAGTTAGCAGACTTGAATATACTTAAATTTCCGTTAATTTTGAAAAATAGTTATAATTGAATGAAATACAATTTTTCAATTTAGATCGAAATATTGTTTCGGTATATAGTAACAAACGTCCATCATTATTTACTACATACTTCAGTCATTTCTAACTGAAATGTTTGTTTTCTTCATAAGTCACTGTGTTTTCATTAAATTTACAGAACTTTTAGTAATTTTTATTAAAGAGTTTAAAATTGAATATGTAAAAGGCACCATTTGTAAAATGGTATAATCATAAAAAAGATTATAAAATTACTAGTAAATAAATTATATTACAAAATTAAAAAGATTTTAGATATTAATTTATCATAATATTTGAAGTTAATGGTTAAAAGTTCTTTTATATGGTGTATATTTATATGGATATCTAATTAATCAATTTTACATAATGTTTTATTGTTTAACATATATCAATGTAGATAAAAGTCTATTAAATAAATTTATTACTCCAATATAAAGAATATAAATTTTATAACAAAAAATAAAAAAGTTTCATATAACAATTTGTATTAATAATATTCCGTATATTATACAATAGTGTAGTTTATTTCACTGTTTCAAAAATTTTCTTTTTATTTTAAGTATTTAAAAACTTCTTATTTTAAACAAGTTTATTTCATTATTATTGACAATATAAATAAGCCTATTTTCACTTCAAAACTGTCTTCTTGTAGAGACTATTTTCATGCTTAAGACTAGACTTGTTTAATATAGTATTATATATACTAATCGGTAGAATTTTTTATTTCAATGCCAATTTCCTGGAAAGTAAGACAAACTGAAGGTATAAGTTTCGAAAACAGTCTACATTGACATCGGTCGGCGATAATATTTATAAAAATATGCAGAAGGGAATTCGGCGCGAGAAGCAAATTGAATTCGACGTTCGCGTTAACGCAATTACGAAAACCCGTTCTGGCAAAAATATCAATCGCACGTGTAATCCCGCTTAACGAGCGTACCTTTTAATTAATCACCTTTTTCAATATTTCACCGCACCGTTGGAATTCGCTCGCAAATTTATATATGTCCGCGCACAGATACGAGCCGCTTTTGCATCACGTTTAGCCGAATGAGCATCGCACTTTCGCGACGAGTATATTTGATTGTCAATATGCAAAAGTGCCTTTACTTGCATTCGAAAACATCGATTTTCGGCAATTTATGGCAAGCTTGACAAATTTGTTTTAATAATGCCGGTTACTTTATGGCACCATTTTTCGATACCGCGCTCGCGATAGTGTTTTGTATTACTATTTGAATAATTTATTAACAGCGCCGTTGCATTTTATGTATACGCGCGGGTCGTTTCGCGTCAAACTCGGCAAAAAAGCGCGCAAACACCGAATGCGCGCAGATAAATATTGAAAAATTGTAACCTTTTAATGGAAATTGGAGAAATTATTGTTATTAGATTATCTGCGTCACGCACTTTATGCCGGACAGTTTTTGTTTAATTGCACGTATACATTATCTGCGTGACTTTTAACGTCGCTTCCGCGCGAAATACTTTATTGAATAATACATTTACCGACATTTTATTCCACCATTCCAAACGTTACTTTAAATTCATTTCCGCGTCCAAACTGTTTTGTTCAAATGAGAATATTCGGCACGCCGCTTTATTTCATTTCTGTGCCTTATTTCTAGTGAAATGTCAAAAACAAGATGGCTGATTTATGGCAAAGAGATGTTTGATTTATAGCTAATATTATGTTGCATATATGGATGTTAACATACATGAATCATACTGGTTTACATGATCACATCAATGTTTGACGTAGGACGTGTATTGCGTGTTTATAAATATGTCGAATTATTTTGCAATTTATTTTGAAACTTTTATTTATTTTCAGTCTACATAAATAATGCTGCAAAAGTATGAATTAGGTGCCAGCGTGTGCATTATAACTTTAGAGAAGTTAAAGTATAATATTATTTCTGTATTTATGAACAATAACAGAAGGAATCACATTTTTTGTAACAGATATACGTTAGTATACTTTTAAAATTATAAATTTACGAATTTAATATTACTTAAATTACGATAATTTATTTATAATAAATAACAATTTTCATTGATCTTAAAAATATACAAAATAGTACAAGTTTACAAACAAATTTCGGGTAACATATTTATTTCTATTAGACATATAATATGAATATAGATTTTAGAGGTAATAAACAAAATTTTCCGAATACATATGCTCATATTTTTACAATACATATATATTATTTATGATCATTAATATGTGATGTTTGATCAAATGTAGCTTAATTATGTGTCGCCATAAATGTGCTATATACATTATATTTTTATGTTCTATTACAAACACATTACATATAAAATAGTATCATAAAATATCATACAAATATCATATTTTATTTATGTACACATTTGCAATATTCGGCATTCATTTTTAATTATTTCAGAATTGTCTTTTGAATTTTTTTTTCAATCAATGCTAACAACTTGACGAATTCATCTATAACAAACCTAGATGTAAATTAAATGAAAATCTTAATTAAAATTTCTTCACTTAGAATATTAATGGATTCTTCATTACTACTTCGTTAAAACGATACATATCAACAACTTTTTTGCCGACCAACTTATTAATAACAGAATAAAAACCGAAGATGCTTCCTTTTCAAAGATACGACAAAAAAATCTAAATCGGAGACGAATTGCTCATACGTCATGATAAGGTTTTTCGTTCGCGCGAATATGTTCTCATATTTCTCAAATCAATGAGATCCGCCTATTTTGTGCCCGGCCTTATTGACTTCCTTATTTCAAGCCAGAGATTTATGACGCCAATTAAGACGACACTGTTCTACACGTCGGAATCAACTTTATGTCGTAGACGTGAAAAGCAAACGAAAAGTAATTGAGTTTCTTCCTGTGAACCAAAGGAAGCGCCATGATTGAACCGACAGAAGTGATGCGGAAAAGCCCCGGACAAATTGATGGTATAGTTGATTTGACATCATGACTATTATAAAAATGCCAATGTAAATACGTTTATGCCAAGGTCTGAAACAAATAGGCGATTCCGTAACCGTGTTCCACCTCCTCATTTTGGGCATCGTTCCCCTCACATAAACCGTTCTTTATGCGTAATATCACTTAAACAAAATCAGGAAAATTTTGCAATGCGTTATAGTAAAAAAAATTAGGAAATTGCATGTCTAGTATATTCGGCGGAAGTTTTACTAATAATAACAAATACTTGGAAATAAAAGCTTCAATTATGCTTTTATTAAGTGACGTAAACCACCGAAACATATCTCGTTTAAAGTAACTAGTATAGTACGTAGATAACTAATGATAATCACCGATCGTCGTACTTCAACTTCGGAATCCAAATTAAGTCTGCAGGAAAAAAGGGGAGCGTAAAAGACAAAAAAGAGATTGGAGAACGGCGAAAAAACGAAGATGGACAATACGGTGGGAAAACGATCTCAGTGCAGAAACGAGAATGAACGAGCGCTCGCTATAAAGCGACCGTCGAGTTGGTGTTTCATGAATATTTATGTCGCTGTATAATAACATTTTTGAGCCACTGTTTAGCTAATCCTCTGGACTCATTTATCCTCAAAAGCAAGGACAGCTATAATTCTTGAAACCGCTCCGACACTATTATTATTATTGTTATTGTTACTATCATTATTACACAAATAAGTAGCACAGAATTATGGTTGGATAGAAAAAGGAAGCACCCTTTCGACAATTCATACATATTTTTCTCGCGAATGGGCAAAGGACTGAGCAAGATTCAGCTTAAGGTTTGTATCAACGACCAATTACAGGACTCCACGTAATTGTACGTTATGTGTTTAATGCCTCGTATAAGAATGTCTGAAAACCTTGTTTATTCATGTACTCGATGTTATTTTATTAAATTTTAACAAAAAAAAAAAAAAAAAAAAAATAAAATAGATTAAAATATTAAACAAAATCTCTTAGCAGAAAACAACAAACACATACGTCTAAAATAACATACATATTAATCTAGAAA
>JABFQC010002706.1:0-15459 GCA_022817085.1 Psilanteris sp. ZL-2020
AATATGTTTTATACTGTGTAGTTAATTGTTATTGGATAAATATCCTAAAGACATTTGACGAAAGACGAGCAATTTTATTAAAACGATTATAATAATATTAACAACAGACATTGACGACTTTATGAGTTTACTTATAATACAAGTAAAATAAGATTTATGTGATATTGGTGAGTAAAAATAATGCATTATGACATATAATCATAGTAATATTCTATTAATTGCATTAATTTAATATACATTTATTTATTTATATGACGAATTAAAATTTTGTAATTCATTATCTAAATATATTATAACGACTTGAATAATTTATTATGTTCATAAATTAGGTGCAGACATTTAATTAATTTATTTGTAGATTTTTAACTCAATTTTTATTAATTAAAATCTTTCAATGATAAATGTTCTCAATATATAAATGTTCCGTATCAAGATTTCTTATTTTCTACGTGATTTGAGTACTATAAAAATTAAGAATCCTAGATTGAAATTCTAGTTATTTTTACTTTACTAATAAAAGTTTGAGCATAAAAAACATCGTGCTCAATACACACTTTATATAATTAACATTGTCGAATTTATGTGTGAATGAAAACTTCTGCAAAATCTGCTTACTCATTTCTATTCTAAAATATTGTTTACTGACAAATATCCCTTTTTCTCAAAATTTATAGAGTAATGGCAAACAAAATTTATATTAATATAAATTTATTATAATAACATAAACCGTGACTCTAATATTATAATCACCTATATCTATCCTAAAAATAATATGTTTTTCTAATAATTTAATTTTAATTTAATTAATGTCAAGCTTTTGTGATATATATCAAATATAACAAATCAATTGTCTTTAACAGATAAGTATGTATAAACAAACATTAGGACATATTGACTTCAAATTAAAATTTAAAATCACATTTATACTAGAAGCCAATTAAAAAATTACGTCTGTTATAAGTCACTCTTGGTTTGAAGGATTTTATAATATTCCTTGTGAATTTTTCTTTTTTTATCAAAACATAAGAAAATATTATTGAAGCTTATTATATTTCCTACACATGTTAAATATATAACAGTTACAAATTATTGTTTCATTTTTTCATATATTTAAAGACATTTTTTCTCATAAAGTAACATTAAAAATGCAATATGTATTGTAAACTAGGTTATTACTCTTAAATATATTATGTGCGACATTAAGGTACTATTATTTTAATTTTTAATTCTCATTCACTTGTACTGTGTCGTTATATAAAATATGCACATAATTATTTGAATCACACAAATCAAATTATCTGAGGCATTAATTTTACGAATACAATTTGCATTTGCAAATTTCAAAAAGTATTGTAGAAAGCATTAAGAATTTATATATTTAATTAATAAGTTACAAATAATTTATGTTACGTTATACCTGTGTGTGTCAATTGGCTTCAATATTATTTTATGTTAACGTAATGTAATTAGTAAAATTAATTATATTATTTTGTAATGCAAAATCATTGACATTTTTTTTGACATTTGCAAAATAGACATCGTCAGCGATTCCACTAATTTAACCAGAAGTGAAAAGCACGTCGGTGTGAGTTTCGAAAACGTGCGAAAAGTTTATCGCACGAATGAGGGTCGCGATTGCGTGGCTGTCGATGACTTCAGCTTAAAACTTTGCGAAGGCGAAGTCACGAGTCTTCTTGGTAGAAATGGAGCAGGCAAAACAACCATTATGTAAGATTTTATAATAATTAGAATTAGAAAGATTATCATCCAAACCACCGATTACAATGTAACATAATTATAGATATACAACTATAAATAGATTAGACTATTTTGTTTATTTATTATTACTTTTTATTATTTTTTTATTATTATTTTTATTTTATTATTATTTTTTAAGCAACAACATACATAATTTACATAATTTATTTATTATTAGTGAAAATAGAATGTTTTCTTTACAATATAAATTATTAACAGAAATTTCCTTTTATATATCTTTAAGTTATCAAAAATTAATTACGAGTACAATTTGCAACATTTATATTTATCATATATTATCTTAAATAAAGAATGATATAAAATTGTCTGTAATTAACCGAATAATGTAACATTGTAATGCGTGTTTTATTTATTACATCCGTAGTAAAAATAAAAATATATTTCAATTATATTTCCACGATATTATTAATATATTAAACATATATTTAAAATATATTTACAATATATGTTTTTAAGAATTTAATTTCTGTTGTAACACTACTTATAAAATTCACTGTTATACCGAATTAATTCCATGGAGGGAATAAAAGTACCGACAAACAGTGAAAGAAGGGTGTAGCAGTGTTAACAACGATTTTTTTTTGGATGTGACCGATTTCGACACACAGTTTTCAAAGTCCATACATTGATAATATATTATAATTTATATGGATAATATGTTGAAAATATTTCTCAGTATATTGTTAATATATTTTCTAGAAATATTTATTTTTCATAGTAAATATTAAAAATATGTTTAAATTTTATTTTGCGACAGTTTATTTTTATGAAGAAATTGTAATCGTGCGTATCATTTGTATATTCATGAAGTGACACATTTTGTATTGTAGTAAAATGCTTACTGGAATGCTTTCTCCAACTAACGGCGAAATCATATTAAACGGGGATGGCAACGAAAAACCTGACATAGGAGTTTGCCCTCAAGACAATGTGCTCATTGATACGTTAACTCCCAGGGAGCACATGATGTTTTATGCAAAATTAAAAAAACCCATCGATCGAAATAAAATGATTCGGAACGTGGATCAGTAAGTAAAGATTCGTCATATGTGTTTATGTATTGTATATTTAATACAAACATTTCTTTACGAAGTTAAAAAATTGTGTAAAAAAACAAAAATCAAGTTTAAATTTAAGAATTACGAACTTGTTATTTGCGCCTTATTATAACAAAGGGTAACGGAGTATGTTCTTTATATAAACTTTTTATCTGAATAATGAAGGTTCAGGCATTACTAGGTATTAATTTTAACGAAGGCGTAAAAAGCGGGAACAAGAATATACGCAATTAGTAATAAAATATGCTATTTTAATTAACGACCGATCTGAGCACGGATATATTTCCATCATAATGTATAGTAAAAGTACTAATTATATTTATTAGATGCCGGATTTATTCATTGTATGTAAAATAAGAAAACAGGTTTTCGTTTAGATTTGTTACAAAACATATCAATTAATTTTCCATTACATTATATATTACAAAACAAGATGCGTTTATTTGTTTGTCAGCATCGCTAATCATTATAATTTTGTCGTAATCTGTCAGGATGATGTCCTCCTTGGAGTTAGGCAGACAAGAGAACGAACCTGTGTGTCGATTATCCGGTGGCACGAAGAGAAGATTGTGCGTAGCTTTAGCCTTCCTTGGTTACCCGAAATTGGTTATTCTCGACGAACCCGGCGCTGGGGTTGATCCTGCAGCGCGACGCCGAATCTGGCGATTGATCGACGAATATAAAATTGGCCGCACGGTGCTTCTCTCGACTCACCACTTGGACGAAGCGGACATGCTCAGTGACATTGTGGTGGTCATGCACAAAGGTAAAATTCTGCGACACGGCTCGCCTGTATTCTTGAAGATGACGTGCGGCCAAGGATACCGAGTGCATGTCGCCTACCCTCAGAGGAGCCTGGAAACACCTGCACAAAAACGGAACCTACAAACTTTGCGCACACTTGTTGCAAGCGTCATATCAAATGCACAGCTGCAAGAAACTTCGGATTCTGAAGTTCTCATCAGTCTGCCTTTTCAGTCGAAACACGGAGTTAATAACGAGTAAGTTTCTTCCCAAACAAAAATGCTCTTGTTTTTATTTCTTTCGTACTGCCACATTTTTTTCCGTTTCACGTTCAAGTTGATTCAAACGAGATTCCATTTCGAAGATAATTAATATTTTTTCGACAACTTCTGTGAAAAGTTTCGATTTGAAACACGCTGTCTCGTGTATATATATTTGCACTACCAATAAATGGATGTGTAATTATTAAATAATATATAGTAGCTATGATCAATCAATTAATTATAGGAAATTGCAAAATGTTTTGGCAATATTAATTATAAACTTGCAAGTATAGTTTAAAATTTACATAATATATATATATATATATATATATATATATTTGAGTATTATAACTTACTAAATAAATAACTTTTATCGGTATATTATATACATGAAATTCAATTTCCAAAAAAATGTTTTCTTTTCACGGCAGCGAGTTATGCCACTGGTTCTTGTTTTGTTTTATAGTATTGCTGGAGCGGTGAAGGTACTTGAGGGCAACAAGAAGCTATTAGGATTCTCCCATTTCTCTTTAGAATGCGACACGTTGGAAAGAGTATTTTTGGACCTTTGCTCGAAAGAACAGAGTGAAGGAAAGACCAATCAAGAAAATATTTCTCCTTCCTTATCCAACGGTACGGCCAACGGAATAAATTGAAATAGAAATTATAAAAAGTTAACGTTACAATTACGCGTTGCTCGGATGACGTATAATTTAATTTTGAAACGAAGATCAGAATTTCTAAAAAATGATTAATGAAAATGCCTGACTGCTTGTAGGGAAATTCTTCTCGTCAGACGACATCGATCTGATCGGATTTGAGCCGGCGCCAAATCCCACTCCGATAAGACAAGTCAAGGCACTGTTGACAAAAAAATTATGGCATTTTGCGCGAGACTGGCGAGCGCCATTAGCGGCTTTGGTTTTGCCGACGATGTTCGTGGCAGTGGCAATGGGTTTCTCGTTAATAAGACCTCCTTCTGGAGACGAGCCACCGTTAATTTTGACTCCAAAGTTGTACGACACTCATCCCACGTACTTTTACAGGTTCGCTCCCGCCTACCCTTCTGTTCCATTAAATCGTTAAACGTTTCATTTCTTACGCTTGTAAACGATGTTTTCATTGTTATTGACCACTTCGATTTTATTTCAACGTAATTTATCATGCCTGTACATTGTTCTTACAGTATTGACGACGGATCAGATTCCTTTTTGCGCCACGTGTCACTCCAATTGCATGAACGCTTTGGTGATGATTATGCGGGAGCATGGCAGATACTACCAAATGTAAGCATCCATGCATTTATTACAAATTATTTTTTATTTAAGAGGAATTGATCTTTGAGGAACAACCATTCGATTCATTTTAATATTCAATTCAAAACAAATTCAAACATTATGTTGGAGCCGTAATTATTCTGGATAAATTATATGATTTTATTTATAAGTATTAACATAAACACCATAATTAATATCAAACGGTTATCTCAATTGCCGGTTGAAAGTTCGTGGATGGTAAATTAATTTGTACATAAAAGAGAAATGCACTTTCCATGAAAAGCTGACGACCAACAAATCTTGAAACTCGTTTAATTACGCAGTTTTTAATAGAAACAATTCAGTCGACTAAAATACGATATATTAATAAGATTTGTCGGTCGTCAGAAGCGCGATAAACGTATTTGATGGAATTCAATTCACAACTTAAGTAGATTAGCGCCAGACTGAAGTTGGTAATTCGATAACAATTAACTCTACGATTGCGTCAGACTAATAATCAGTATGTATAATGCGTCGCGTTCTATAATTTAGTATATGGAAAATGGCAGTCGACTGCCAAGGGAATAGATCCCATCGAGAGACGATGAATGTTTCATCCACTTCAATTCAATCTTGTTAACAGGATACAGGAACCTGCGAATGCCTCGACGGTCAACAAGTTTGTCACGGTGTATCCCAACCCGTCCAAGGTCTTTTTCAAACTTTACCAGGACGACCCACGCTTGATTGGATAGTTTCCACTCAGCAGGAGTACATCGAGAAAAGGTTAACTTATGCTAATGCTTCGGTGTATTTTAAAGATCCGATGGTCTGGTCACTGATTTTAATGCATTATAGATCAGGTCTAAACATTTGTTACGCAAGCATTTCAGACAAAATTATATGTATCTTAATGTTTCGTTTGGCATACTGTATTCGAATCGGATTTGTATTTACTGCAAAACCGTTGAATTCAATGACAATTAGGGCATTGCTCAGTTTTCGCAATTCAGTTCTTTTACGAGCTCGACATAAAGAAGTGTTTTTTTTTACTGTATACAGATATGTTATTTGATTATATATATATATTTTTTTTGCTTGTCTCGGGTGCAGATACGGGGGCTGGTCTTTGTCCCACACTAAAGAAGAACCCTTATTTGTTGTCTGGTACAATAACAAGGGACACCACGCTCTACCATCCTACTTGAATGCTCTCAATGAAGCGATTCTCCGTTCTTCCGGCATCCCCGGACGACTCACCACCGTGAATCATCCACTGAAATTATCCAGCGACCAGCTGAATCGTACTACTTTGTAAGCAATTTTTGTTTCACGGTTCACTGTTCCGCGACGCTTTTCTCCTTTTCTGTACACTTGATAAACGCGACCTGGCTTTACATAACAATTTATCACTCTATTTCCACACAATAGCCCCTTATTTTATTGCAGAAAATACTGCTTACTGTTAAAGTATTGTATACGAAAAAATGTTATGCTGTCTTTTTGAACGCTATCTCTTGTAATATATTTTACTTAACGCTTGTTTTAATTTTGCATATTTATTTACATTTAGATTACAGCACGTAGCCGACGTGGGTGTTGCGTTAGTATTGTTGGTTGCGTTTAATTTGGTGGGTGCTCAGGGCGCTCGGGAATTAGTAAGAGAAAGATTATCCGAAGAAAAGCGTATACTGTATCTAGCTGGAATTCATCCGATCACATATTGGACCGCAACATTTTTATGGGACTTCTTTGTGAGTATATTTAAACGACGATTGGTTAGTTTTAAGTGATCAATCATGCGATTCATTTTTATAATTCAAATTTTAGGTCTTCGGATGTTCGATTTGTCTGGCCGTTGTGGTATTTGAGATATTTGGATTGTCTGCTTACGTTGCCAGAGATAATCTTCCTGGTGTGATTATTTTATTGATACTTTTCGCGTAAGTGCAGAAATATGTCAACTGACAAATATGATTTTGTATTATTTTTACAACATATGTGCGTTTAAAATATTTGAAAATGAAAAATTAAACATAATTGTTTTATGGGGTAATAATTTTAATTTCAATATTTTAATAATTTATAACTTATTAATTACATA
Source organism: Psilanteris sp. ZL-2020 (assembly GCA_022817085.1). Lineage (NCBI taxonomy): Eukaryota > Metazoa > Arthropoda > Insecta > Hymenoptera > Scelionidae > Psilanteris > Psilanteris sp. ZL-2020. The sequence continues at coordinate 7,208 of JABFQC010002706.1, forward strand.
ATTATTTTTTGAGTGTCAAACATACATTGAGAAAAATTGGTGTAAATTTACTTACGTTTTACACTATGTATCTAATGAATATTATACAACTATTTATGTAAAAAATTATTTAAACTATAAATTGTGTAATTGCATACGTTATGTTTATTAATTAAATATTATTTTACCATAATTTATTCAGTTTTACTATTTAACATCAATTCAGTTTAATATAAATATGACTTTTTTCTCACCTCTTTTGTATTCATGTTAATATATGTACACGCTTCATTATTTTTATTTGATCAATTTTTACTATTATAAAATAGGCGTGTAATTACTATTTTGAGTATATTTTACACTACTAAATACTGGTTATTTGTTGCCACTAACTATCGCCATAATGTAACATTGATTTTTCTCAGTGCAATCAAAGTTTATGATGTTAAAATTTAATTCAATTAGTTTTACGAAACAACGAAACGATTATCATGCGTGTTTTTATACGTAAACGGTAAATAAATTTATTATCCCATCGAATAAAAGACACTTAATTGTGCAATAATACTTTCTGGCTCATTAGAATCACCGCAACTACAATTATACAAGTAATTGCCATTTGCCCACGCTAAATTTAAATCTTATCTATACAATAAATAGTCCGAATTGTATATCCACCAGTGACAATTTGTTGCGCTATTCTATGTAACGTATAAAATTTGACTTGTTTTAGATGGGCCATTATACCCGTAATACACGTAAGTGAGAAATGTTTCGACGACGCAAGTCTCTCCAATATGGTTTTATTTTGCGTAAACACATTTATCGGGGTAGTCTCTCTAGCTACGATTTTAGTGATCGACATCCTTGGTAAGACTCAAACTGCTCGGGATATTAGGAACATTTTGCACCACGTACTGTTACTGTTTCCTCAGTATGCGCTTGGCGATGCGCTCGTACAAATGACGAAGAACGACATCGCTGCACAACTTCTCGGTAGATTTGACATGGACGTTTACATGTCACCTCTCAGTTGGGATCTCTTGGGTTTGCATTTCGTTCTCCTCTTCGTCGTTGGCACCGCATCGTACCTTCTTAATTTAATTATTGAATGCAGGGCTCTTCCATGCAGATTTAAACGACGGTACGTGTTTGTTCTTGTTCATGCAAATAAGTTCCCGATTCTAGATACTCGAGTTGAAAAAAAAAAGCAAATTCATTGTCAAAGTTTATAACAAATCAAATAGTTAATTGTTATACGGTCTAAAATATGAAATGTTTATTTATTTTAGTTTATGTTATAAAATGAAGAAAAGGTATTTAAATTTTTATTTTATACCTATTAAAAGCACATATTATAAACACACTATTTAACAATAAATAAATTATTCTGAATTAAAAGCATTTAATATATATCTGACGCCCATAACACCTGCCTTGTTTAAATCGTATCTGCATTTTTGTTATCATATATAATATCTGCTCTTTTTTACCCGATAACTCTAGACCCGTTTACGAGACCTTGCAGGAAGATGAAGACGTTTCGAGGGAACGTTTTAGGGTTGAAAGTCGTTTAGATCACGACATTTTAAGAGCGATAAACTTGCGAAAAGAATATCGCAGCGTTTACGGGACAAACGTTGCAGTTCAAAATCTAAGCTTTGGAGTTCAAGCGGGAACTTGCTTCGGCCTGCTTGGAGTAAACGGCGCGGGCAAAAGCACCACTTTCAAAATGTTAACAACGGAAACGCAACCCAGTGCCGGAAGGATCTTTCTCCGTGAGACGGATATCGGACCTGGTCCACTATGCAACGGCGAGGTGGGGTATTGCCCGCAGTGGGACGCTCTTGATGGCTTTCTAACTCCCCATCAGACTTTGACTATACATGGGCAGGTCTGCGGTCTGCTCGACGTTCCCAGGGTAATGTCCGCGAAATTGCAACGGCACATTCTCTTTGTTGTTTCACGCAAACAAGCTTCCAAGTTCACGATAATGAACCTAAACAAGCGCTTTATCATACCTCATGCTTGGCTTCATATTTAACCATTCGTTCATTTAATTAAGATTTCAAATTCAACTTTATGAAGTAATAAATGTCAAACAAATAAGAATATCCAATAAATTAAATATATCTCTTTAAAATTTTAACAGTCTGATACATTTACACTGGTAGTATTTAGATATGCTGATATTAAATGATATTGATATTGATAATGTATAATTAATTATAAATAATATTTAGAAAAATACAGTAGTGTCTTAATAAAATGTTTATTAATAATTTTACACTTTATAAATTCTATATAAAGCTTTTATATTAATCGATATAAAATAATAATTAATATAAGTAAGCTGTTTTAACAAAATTATCGAACGATGATTGATAAAATAGCATGATATATACTTCATATAAATTTATACAAAATTCCATGAAAATTGTATTTCGTTACAAAATTAATCATATATGTAAATTCCTCATGAATTTATAAATTTTCACTGGTAATTTGACGAAATATAAATTCGGACATTTATAATTTTGTTTGAAGTAATTTGAAAGGGTACGCATTAAATTAATATAAAATGTGAATAGAAAAGAAAAATGTATTGACTAATTAATTATTATTTTAATGTAGGCTGTCGAAAGGATGTTAAAAAGATTTGATCTCGTAAAATATGCTCATAGAAGAATAGATCGTCTTAGTGGCGGAAATAAAAGAAAGCTGTGTGCTGCCATAAGTGTTATGGCACCAGTGTCGGTCGTTTTAATGGATGAACCAACTAGGTAAACATTATTTATTATTATTGATGAAAATTCATATAAAATATTAAAACACATTAATTATTAGTTAACTAATTAATTAATTCTAATCAATAATTTATTTCCAGTATATGAAACTAATATATATATATATATATATTATGTATAATATATATAACATAAAAACGTGTATCTTTTTTTATGTATATATGCTACGTATTTTAAAAGATAAAAAAAAATAATTTTATTTTTTATAGTGGTATGGATCCAGCAACGAAAGAACTGGTGTCAAAGGCTATATATCATGTAACTCGGTATCAAGGCTGTGTAATCTTAACTTCTCATAGTGTTACGGATTGCGAGAAAGTGTGCACAAAAGTAGGAATTTTGGCCAAAGGAGGATTCAGATGTATTGGAACTCCCGCTCATTTAAAACACAAGTAAAATTTATATTTGCTTATATTGTATATATATAATTAAGTATAAAGATGCAACAATTTTTGAAAACAAAATCCATTAATTAATATGCTATCTGAAGAAGTTTATAGATTAATATGTTAGAATAATTAAAATGACCAAATACGTTATTAATGTCTCGTAAGTTAAGCTATGAAAATAATTTTTTTACTGCAGTTTCGGATCGTTATAAGAAAAAAGCATTATCCTTTTTATATTCGATGACTGACAGGTGACATTATAATCTAGAAAATTAAACTAATTTCAAAATTTCATAATCATATTCAGTTTAATAAGAATATATAGATTTAAATTGCATTTAACGTAATTAAACACGAGTGTTTGTAAATATTGAGTAATAAACTCATAAGTATATGATGTTAAGAAATAGAAATTTTTGAACGAAAATATTACGATTTTTTTATTACATCCATGTTATTATATCTAGAAAATTACATTCACGTAAAAGTTATTATATTCATCATTTAACTCAATTAAACTTTTATGGGCAACGGACTTAATAATCATACATGCAAAAGGAAAAATCCGAGATTTACCAAAAGTAATGCTAAAGAAAAAGAAAACTAATAATACACGGACAAAAATATAACTTAAATTTTACTATAAAATAAACGAAACTGACCCTGGAAGAAACAAACTTCAAATTTATCTCATAAATTATGGTAAAATAGTGACATAAACATAGTATTTTCTTTCTTGTTTATGTCACATTTTTACTATAATTAGTGAGATAAATTGGAAATCTGTTTGATTCAGGGTCAGTTTCGTTTACTTTATAATAAAATTTCAATTATATTTTTCTCCGTGTATCAATTCATGTTGATATTAGACGTTTAAATATATATATATAGAATTTCTTAAATATTTTGATTTAAATATACATATGAATTTGGAGATTATGAAGTAAATATTAATAATTTGTTTAATTTATCTTATACATAAACAATAATAATCTTAAGTATAAAGTATAATAAATTTTAATTTCGTGGATTATAAAATATAGATTCTAATCTGACATATAATATTAAACTTTATTCAATAAAAGGTACATTTATGTAAATTTATATGATATAATATTAGATACATATTAATTAAATATTAAATATATATAGATAAAATACACCTGTAAGTGTTTGAAATTTGAAGTGTACTTTAGTGTTAACATTAACCTTGTTGTTTTACAATAATATGTGTACAATCAAATTTAAATATTAAAGTATAAATAGATATTTAATTAAATTTCGATTTTATGATTATTATTTATGTATACTAAGACTTTTCATTCATATATAAAGATTTATTATCTATATTATTAATTGTAAATTTTATTAACAAAGTGTATTAAATCATAAATGATTACAAATCTAACTCACAGTCCGAGTTCACCAAAAAGACTCATTTGGTTCTATCGTTAAGAAACATATCAAAACTTTGGCTATATTTGCAATATAATCATCTGACAATAATATGCATATAGATAGATAAAAGATTACTTTTCATTTTGTTTCATTCTTGAAGTTGTATTTTAATATTTTTGCTCATGCGATTCTGAAAACATCGCGTTCAACTGTAGAGCTGTTGCATAATTAAAATATACGGTGCAAAATTAATCGCGGTGTTCGTTATGCGCATATTTACTGGCGGAATAATTGGACGGATCGTTGGAACTGTTGATGAAGCATTAATATCCGAGAAAGATTGAAACTGACCTATGAAACAACATAAAGTACCAATCAATATTGCGTCATGCATTTGGAATATGTTTGAAAATATCTTCGCTTTATTGAAATAAAGAACAATAGATGATACAAGAAGTTTTCGTTCAATCGGTTGCGCAATTTACAACGGAAATTGTGCTTCTTTTCAATTCAAATTCGAAGACAAATCAAAAAGTTTTTCTTTAATTTGATCGAACGTGCGTTATGAATTATTATAACGTTTTAACTAGGGTGTTAATATTGCCGGTTGTAAAAATATTAAATCGGTTAATTAATGACGAGAACTTTATGGTTGTAGAGTATTGAAAATAAGAATGGATCCGAGTTTCATCGTAAAAGAGCTCGTAAATCGGTTTTACGGTTTTCCGCTATGAATTTGCTTATCAATTATTTTTGCAGCGCTTTAATCGTTTGTTTTGTCGTTTCTCCCATAAACTTGCAAAATGTATATACCGTTCATTCATGTTGAAATCAAACGCTTTCAGTAGTTCAAGTAGACGTACAGCGTGTTCGGTTTAAACGATAAGTAAATATAAGTAAACAATACAATAATTTACAATGCATTTTCTATTATTATTTGTTTATATTAATATGACAACTGTACATGTATACGGTGTTACGGATATTTCCAATTAAAGTTTTTACATTGTAAACCTTCTTTCAGCGGCTAATCACTGAAGGAAAATTAAAATGAAAACGTGCAAGCGTTTATGGCTGCTCATTCGTAGTCACCTTACATGCACGAGATTTCTATCACAATAATAAATATTCATGCGTTTTAGTCAATTATAATGGCGAGCGAACGCTAAGATTACTTCATTTTGTTATATAATCGATTTTAGTTGTGCAAAAAAATTGAACATTAACCCTGATGCGAGTACACAATCTATTACAAGTGTATATTAGTGATAAAAATTGATTTTTTATTAGCAATTACTTTTATGAACTGATAATAAAATAGGAGATAAAATTAATCGTTTTCTGCTTCCTACGGTCTTCATATACTTAAGTCTATAAGAAATATAAAAGAAAAATAAGTAAAATAATAAATAAATTATGTTATATACTATGTATTTCCTAACTTATGTAATTGGACATGATGTCCGTTAAATAAAGATAATGATAATGATAAATGACTATTTAAAAATTCAATTCCTTTTAATTAAAAAAATACTACTTTACTTATTTAAATGATAAAAATTATTGGTATTTACTACATAAAGTTTATTACATAAGTTAAGAACATATCAAGTATCGCGGTGGCAGTTAAGCAGATGTAGAAAAAATGCGAGTAGGTTACCGCACTATAAAATAATCAAATTTGTAAAAATGATTTTTAACAATTTATATTGTTAAATTAAACTGGCTCTTCTGTTATATACATCCTACAGTTTTTAGAAAGTAAATTTTGATCGATCTGAAAAAGACACTTTTAGTGAAAATCTAAAATACCCTTTCTAAAATCGACTAAAATCAACCCATTTATGATAAAAATTACTTTTTGGCCACTAATATAGCATTTTTGTAGTTGAATTTCATCGCCAATAATTTGTGGAATCATTTCTAGTCGATTTGACAAAAGCCAATTTTTGGCCATTTTTTGAGAAAATCGACGACTATACCCCTTCAGAAAAATACATTACTATACCCCTTCAACAAAACAGGACATTTCTCAAAATGGTTTGAAATTGCTATATAGCGACAAAAACGATAATTATTTTTTTAAACTAAATTCGGTTGAATTGATATAAGCTCGTTTTTTACTAAATTTTGAATTAGTCATTTTGACAAAATTAATGGGAAAACGCAGAACCTATTTACGATAAGAGTTTACAATAAGTATTAATAAATCAAAACTTAATATCAAAGAAATATCTAAATAATCGTGTAAAATATTTCGGGTTTTCGAATAAATAGTAATTTCGAAGTATATTTGCAAAGTATGATTCTCTTTAAAAATGGACCTTTTTGTGCCTTAACATCCAAAAGGAACCAATTTATGCTACAAGTACTGTATAATAATTTATAATTATGATTTTTTCACTATATATTATAAAATACATAAAAAAATTGTGATATTAAATTTTTAAATTTATTTTGTTTTTTAATATATTATATATAAATATAAACACATAAATATATTAATAACATAATTTTTTATGCTTGTAAATTTAGATTATTGAGTGGTTGTTATAGATAAGCAGTTACGTTTTAAATTTAATTTAAACCGTATATTTAAATAATATAGTTGTTAATGAGCCAACGAAATTTTGAAATAGCAAATACTAAATCCTCTCATACCTTAGTAAAAAAACAACCATCCAGAAGTTGGAATAAATTGTACGGAAACTATTTGACTGTAGAATGCAATTTGTTTGAAGGAACTATAATATATTTAAAGTATAGCGCTATAGAACAGTCAAATGTGCCAATATTTGCAATTATGCAATCGTCGTTCTTTAGATTATACGTTTATCTGCATTTTTGAACTAGAGTTGCTGCAAACAGAAACGAAACAATAGTATAGTTGAGATACAGTAGCGGAGAGGAAAGGCACTTACGTAGCTATTTACTCTAATTGAGATACATTACACGAACGAGATATATACGAACCATCCCAAACATTGTAATGCACGCGCGTCGCGATGCACCTGCCAGAATAATGTACAGCTCCATAAATATTTAACCCCTAAAAGCAAGAGCTCTTCGTGCTTTATGCTATTTATTTTTGTATATTTTGTCACAATTGACTCGAGGGCCAAAGTTCGCCACGTATTTGTTACTTTTGCTTCAGTATTTAAAAAAAAATATTATAAAAAAGTTAATAAAATTTTGAATTGTTACAAATCGAATAATATACAATTAAATTTTATTGTTGAATTCTAATGCTATTAATTGCAATATATTTGTTATCAAATGCAATTGCAAAAACAAGTAGTATATAATAAGTAATTATAATATATATGTGTTGAACATTTCGGAATATATAAATTATTTTTTGAATATATAAAAAATATTGGACAATTTTTTAATAAAAGTTTCCCAAGCAACTATTCGATCAATATATAATATGTGACTCGTAATGAATAATAGGTGCATTAAAGGAATATTAACTGTTTGATAATTTAAAAAGAACCTTAGGTTAATAATATATATCAATTAGAAATTCATTGAAACATTAAAAATTTATGCCCAGACGTTAACAACTTAATTGCAGATTTTTAATTTTTGTTATTTATATAAAGAGTATAATTTTAATTATATTAACACATTGTATATTTTTTACCAATACTATATTTATAGCTACATTAATATACTT
>JABFQC010002707.1:0-15458 GCA_022817085.1 Psilanteris sp. ZL-2020
GGTGGTTGTATATATAATAAAAATGTTTATATTCGCAACATTTAAACTGTACACATGTTACACATTCTGCATATATATATATAGGTACAAAACTAATATAGGAGTATTGTTCTAAACATTTAAAATATATTTTTATTAATTTTTGCAACTGAAAACTTATAGTATAATTATATTACTAAAAATTAAGTACAGTACTATAAGATTTTAAACGAACAATTATAATTATTATGAAACTTAAATATCTATAAATTATTTGCCCATTCATATATCTAATTAGAAAAAATATCAAATTAAATATTCTTTATATATTATTAGTACAATATTTTTATGTATAATATTATAGAATATTACACGGATACAATATTTTATTGACTCACTCTTCTTTTAAATTCTAACAAAACTAACGTATGAAATTCGTGTGGTCCCAACATCGTATTGACCTTGAAAATACCAATCCGGATATCAATTGATTTTGGGTATTTTTTAACCTGAACCCTGAAACTAACGGTACTGATTTACAGTGGTAGTTTTGGGGTATTTTTTCAGTTTTATTTCACACCATTGCCAGATTTAGGCGACCTCATAACGACCATTTGCAATATATATTTTTATGTATATAAAAATTGTAAATAATTAAAATATTTTTCTATAAATAATATATTACTTATTAGAAACTAATTAATGTTTTGATTTTTTTAATATAAATTCTATATGATTGGGGTTAGATATTTCCCATTGTTGAACTAAAATTGAAGCTGTATTAAAACAATTTTTTTCTAAAATATATATACAAATAAAATTATATTATAATATATAAAATAAATACTGATGATTTAGCACTCATCATTAACAATTAATTTCTTGTAACAAAAGTAATTTTGAAATTTAGCGCATGCGCTTTACAAAAATATCTCCGTTATGCACTCCCTACAACCTACATCCCTACTCTGTAAAGACGTCCCTGTTGGCCTGCTCCCTGCGGCTTGCACTTGCATTTGTGAAACATTTCATAGAAAGCTATACACGACGATAGTAGCTGCTACGCTGCTAGTAGGTGTTTTCCTCGACTTTACGCGCATGCGCAGTGTGAACGGACGCTTTGCAGATCACATGTAATATATATACTTTTTCAAGCATTTTTTTCGGTTTTTTATTATTATTAATTGCTAATAATCTATAGTATATATAAATTTAAAAATTGAAATATAAAAACGCGGTAAATGCTAGATTCAAAATATGAATTTAGTATCGACATTTTATTAGTAGTGTCATGCGATGACGTCATTCAGACTGTTCTAGAATAACGCCGCAGATTGGCATAATGGCGGGTACGTATTGTCGTAAAATAAATCAAATAATTGTTACTTGAATACAATTGATGCATTTATTTAAAATTATTTACTTTCTAGATTTGTTCGCAAAATATGATTGTACATATTGCCAGGAAGATACAATGGGATTGCGCGTCAAATGCGCAGAATGCCCAGATTTTGACCTTTGCCTGCAGGTAGGAATTTTCAACGAATTGTAATAATTGGTGTCACGTGGTCCTCCCGTTTGAGCATTTTAAAATCAAATATTATATTTGTTGAGGTTATGTCGACATAGTAGAACAAATGAAGTGTATAACAATATTGGTCCTTTAATTTAAAGCATATAGAATGAATATAACCTGAATAAATTTTAAAAAAAAATATGCATATATTATATGTGTATATGTGTGTGTATATGTGCAAACACTCATAGCAACTGATTTCTTTTAGAAAATAATAAATATATATCATTGAAGTCATTTTGCTTTTGTTATTAACTGTCAAAAATATGTATAGATTTCATTACACCTGTTATGCTATAAACTAAATTTAATATACATTAATAAATATTAATTAATATTTGTATAGTATTTTAAATAATAATTTCAACTTTAATAATTAAGAATAGATTACACACATATTTTAGAAATATCACAAATTTATTCGATTTTACAAAAATCATTCATTCTAGAAATGCACTTTTTCATGTCATTTTTTGTTATTATTATATAATATAAATTTATTATTCAGATTATATACATACAATAATTACAATTGTTTTAATTTTTTTTAAAATTATTAGAAACTATTTACAATGCTATCAGTTTATTGTTAATAAAAACTATTCAACCAAAAACAATATTTAATAAACAAATTTAAATAAATTAAACCAAATTGAAAAAATAATATATAGATTATTCAATAACTTATGTTGTCTTTAAATAAACTACTTTTATTAAAGTACAAATAATTATGATGTAATTTAGATTTTGATTAAATTTAATTTTTACAAATTTGATTTTTAGTGTTAGAACTCATTTTGTAAATACTCACTCTTATTCAAAATGTATATATTTTTTTAATGTAATCTTTTAATCAATTACTAAGTTTACATTATACTTTATAACTGATGAACTGTATGTTAAATATGTTTAGTGCTTTTCTGCTGGAGCTGAAATTGGTCAACATAGGAATGATCATTCCTATCAGTTTATGGTGAGTAGAAAAGTATAATCTACATAATTATTGTAAATCAATTTTCACAAATAGAATTTATCGTGTTATGAATTAATTGTTTATCATCTACAAGATTATCTTTGTTTCTATATTACTTAAACCTTCATAAATCCTTCATAAGAATGGTTGATACCTTTTTGGGCACTAAACGGTTCCCAATAATCATTAAAAATTATTATGTACCTATCGCAGTGGACAAAAGTGGAACTATCCTGTATCTCGGGGGAAAATAGCTATAACGGATAGTTCCACTTTCGTAGAACGTACTTCTCGGGCGTGGTGGCATCCTCGGCAGTAATATACTATTAATTCATTATCGATTATATTTAATGTATATTATAGTATTCATATGATATATATAAACATACACACTGGTTGTTATGAAGTCCCACCACTTTTAGGCATCCTAGCTACAGGTGTGCAAAATTGTATTGGCGGAGCACATTGGGTGGCCTTCAGCCACACTTACAAAGGGTTGCGGGAGCTGCGCTTCCTCAACCACCCCCCTTAAAAATCTAACCAAACACAAAACCCGAGGTCCTATGAGGCTCTAGGACCATATTGTACGAAAGAGACCTTGAAAATACTATTCTGTACACTAATTGACTTTTGGTAGTTTTGAAGTATTTTTCACTTATTTTACATTGTTGCCAGATTAATGTATCCTCATAACAACCGTTTGCACTATGTATATATATACCATATATAAATATATATTTGCCTTAGTTCAGTGTCAAATTCAATGTATTGCAAACATCATTTTTTTTATTTGTATAACAATCTTCACAATAGTTGTAGATATGCCTAACATACATATTTGCAAAGTATGGAATTTATATATATATATATTTTAACTAGTAAATGGCAGTACATACAATTATAAAATAAACAGATAAATATTGATCCTTAAGTTAGAAAGAAGTGTTGCCATAGTATCACATTTTTTGTGTTTTTATTAATTTTTATAATATCTATGTACTGGTCACCATTTTTGTTAGTACTCACAAAATCTGCTTAAACGCATATTAATTGGTGATTCCAATACTAGAAAGCAATATTTTAATAAAGACTTAGAATTAAACTTAAAATTGTTATATAAAATATGGATTTAAAATATTTACAATTGGATCTTTTATAATCATTTAAATTGTATTTATATTAATTATATGTTTCCATTTAAATATTTAATAATAAATTCTTGAATATTGTAATTATTTATTTATAAATTTTCAAGTAAGTAAATTAAAGTTAAAATATAATACATATTTATATTGTAAATTTTTAAATTTGATTAATTTATATTCTATACTTATTGGTCATTGAAAGAATTAATATCTTTATAAAATAATGATAAATAACATTAATTAGAATAATTAAAATTGTTGTATACAAAAATTAATTTCATTTCAAAAGTATTTTATGATTTATTAATATATGTTAATTTTTCTATTATTATCTGCTATTAAACATATTCATCATTAATGATTAATAATTAATATTGCATATTAAAAATATATATTTTACTCATTACTGCCATTCAAATGTTTTCCATTTTATTCAATTTTATTTTACTGCGAGGGAAACTCTTACAGTGCTTTACTATTACTATATATATTATGCAATTTTAACATCCTGATTTTATAAAATTATATATATCATATAATGATAAAATATAGTTAAATTTATTTTAGAATCATAATAACAAATTTCAAAATTATTATAGTTTTGAAATTAATCTATAAAAAATAGTGAAATGAGGAAGAAAATTATTCAAAATAGTGATAATTACTAACACCCTGTCAAAAAATTTTGAAACGAGTTGACTATACTTGTAAGAACAACCCTTTCTTATTTTGTAACCAACTCTAAAATTATATATTGCTATTATTATTTTCTTTATCTTTTGTAAAGGGCTGATAGTCCGTTAATTAAAAATAAATAAAATGTATTAGGGTTGTCCTTGTAGTGACAGTTATGACGTATTAAATAAGAATATGTATCTCCCAGACTAAAAATATAGAATAAAAATTTACCATACATTCATTCATATGTATAAAGTTTCAAATTTTAAATATCAGCAAATTTTAAAAAAGAATTTAATCAATTATTATTTTCATTGATTATTAATGTTCAATTTAATTTTACGAGCAATAATTGATATTAAAATAATAATTTATTGACACTTGATGTTTGAAACTTTTTGCATATGTTCATCTTGAAACCAAATGCTTTTAGCATTCATGTATAGTATTTGGTTTCAATGTAAATTAATTATATATTTTAATTAATTAGGAGACATATATTGGTTATTTCATGGTATAAACATTTTAATGTATAGTTCTTTCATCAGGGCTCTGACACTATAAGTATTTTCAATGGGAGGGGCAAATGGACAGCAAGAGAACATCTTCGATTACTTGATGCCATTGAACAATTTGGATATGGAAATTGGGAAGATATTAGTGAACATATTGAAACAAGAACACCTGAAGGTTATAACAATATATTACTATAATTATAATTAAATATTTATTTTTATAATAGTTTCCCGTATTAAAATTTCTAATTTTTCCTCCCTTGGTGTATAAAGTATTATTATATATCAATTTCAAAATCAAAATTAATTAAACATTATACTGTAATTGAATTTCCAGAAGCCAAAGATGAATATATTGCAAGATGTCTTGAAGGTAACATTGGACAACTTACATGGCCTCCAGCAGAAAATTATAAACCAAATATTACTGATCATACATGTTCAGACCATGGTCCTTTATCACCGGATTCAAGACTTCCTCCATTAGATATTACTCCAAACGAAGCTACTGAATTAGGATATATGCCACAAAGAGATGATTTTGAAATAGTATGTTCACGTTTTTATAATTAATTATTATATCAAATAGTGTTCATTTTTAATTAATCCATACTTATATATTCATGTACATTAAAATAAATTTACTCTAATAATTTTTAGGATTATAATAATGAAGCAGAATCATTAGTCTCTTCATTATTTTTAAACCCAGCAGAAGACGATGATCTCGACATTGCGCTAAAATTAGCCCAAGTTGATATGTATACTAATAATTTAAGAGAAAGAGCACGTCGAAAAAGAGTCATTCGTGATTATCAATTAGTTTCTGCCTTTTTTTCTTCTTCTAGAAAAGATAAAGTCATCAAAAAGAAGCAAACAAAAGAAGAAAAGTATGTTACCTCCATCTATACATATAAAATATACACAGATAATCTCTTTCTATAAAATTATACATTATTAATTTGTTCGTTTATTAAAATTTAGAGAATTTCGTGAGAGAATGCGCGTTTTTGCGCAATTTTATACATCCCAGGAATATGAACAATTTTTGACAAATTTAGAAAGAGAACGGGAGTTAAGACTGCGACTATCTGAGTTATATCGTTATAGAGAAAATGGTATTACTAGGCATGAAGAATGTGCTCATTTTGAACAAGTTATGTTCCAAGCTCAGGGTCAAGGTGATAATACAGATATTTGGTCAGATAAGAAATCTGTAAGTATTTCTCGAGTTATATTTTTAATTTTGTGATTTTCTGCTTCAATCACTAATGTTCATCCTTTGATTCATACTAAAATATTAATAGTTTTAAACTATTATAACCAAAATAATTCTTAAATAATTAACTTATATTTATTATTAAATAAGTTTAATCTTATTAAACTATTATAAAAATAATAAGTTCATACCTTAAAGTTAAACTTAAAATTAAATTAATATCAAATTGGTTAAAATGAATGTGATAATAAATGTTCATGTGTATTTAATAACTAATAATATCACAATTTGACTTTATAATTTTTTGATACATGTGTATATAAATATTTAATTTTGAATTATCACTATGTATTATTAATTAAAATAAAATTAAGTTAGTGGTCACAGATCATGGATATATATATATATGCGTGTGTGTAATTTTACATTTTATTATTATTGTAATATTTAGTGAATAGACAAAAATTAATTATAAAATAGTATACATTTTAATCATAAATTAAGCATTGTATTTAATAATATATATATTATTGTTACTTTCAAATAAAATTAAAAATATTAACTATAAGGTAAAGGTGTATATATAATTATACAAATTAGAATAGAAATTAATTTTATAATGCAAAAAGAATATACCTCATCTTTAAAAATGTGAAAATTTATCATTTCATTCATTCATTGGGTAACACGTATCAAAAGGAATTTGTAAAAAAGCAAAACTTGTGACTATAATCAACAACTAATAACACAATATATTTTTTCCCCATCGTTAACAGATTTTGATGATGTATTGCACTTTTTGCATTACTTTTATTTTATTTTATGTTATCTGCATGAATATTAAACGACTAGTTTTATTAGTTACAATATTTTCCTATATTGTATTTACAGTTTATCGATTTTATTTAATTTTAAGGATTTTCTATTTTATTATAGTTATTTAAAACTTTCTTATTTTTAATTAAAATTTTGATTATTGTTTATTTGTTGAAAAATGTTATTGCTTTTGCTTTTTTTCATTAACTAATTAATTCGTTTATGATGCGTGTTGCCAGGCATTTGTGAACAGATTGTATCAGTTTGCATTTCACTTAGGGCAGCAGTGGGCCGTTCACTCCAATGCACCGCAACATCTCAAAAAAAAGGTATATATTTTATCTTTTATTATTAGATAGTTATAATTATGTATGGTGAGATTTTTATAATTACTATTATTGTGCGAAATTTCTGGTTCATATGAAAAAATAAGGTTCTTGTATTTATACAAAAAGGAGTTATATCTCATAAATATAGAATATAACTATTATATTAAAAATTATATACTTAATGCGTTAAACAGTTTTGTAAATGTACACCTCTGTGATTAAAGTAATTAAAAAAACAAAGTAAAAATTCATGAAAAGATAATATATATTTTAATAATCAAACATATAATAAGTAAAAATATTTATATTTAAAATTTTATTAATTATAAAATTAGTATAATTTTAATCCCTAAGCATATTAAAAAAGCTTACAGTGATTTTATTTTATGCAGGAGTATTTACTATATGTAAATTATTTTAAATTATTGTTTATATGCATTATTTTAACCATGCATAAAAATATGTCTGTTTGTGAGTAGAATTATAATGTTAGAGAACTATAACAATAATAATAATAATATTTATTTATTTATTATTACAGATAATTTTCAAGTACTCTTCTTAAATTTATTTAGATTGTTTATTATATTCTATAAATTTGAAATTTTTTCCGCGTTATGATCAAGAAATGATATAATTTGTAAGAGATGATAATATATAAAAATATAATCATATCTACACTAAAAGAATTTTTAACTTTTGTCAGTAGAGTTTATCATTACTTATTTTATAAATTTTATAAAATATTTTAGAGATTTTAGATTTTTTGCATTATGCTTAATATTAGTTATTAATTGGATAAGTTATAACGTATAAAAAAGAACTTTAAAAACTAAGGTAATTATATTATATTTTCCAAAGACCTGTTATATTTTCTAACTACTCTAAATAACAAGTGATATGTAAACATAAATTAAAAAATTTTGAAATTTGCCATTTGATAATTTTTGCAATTTATATTATAAATATTTTATATATCATTGCGTATAAACAGATATGAAGTTTGATAAATTAATAAAATTCCTTAAGAATTAATGATTATTCATGTAATTTGAAAATTCTTTCAGTGTATATAATAATATTTTAAATATAACTTTTGTCATTCCAAAATATTCGGTTTATATTTTAAGCACTTAATTACTAAAAGTTTATATTATTTTATTAGACACTAAATTTGAAAAAAATTCATAATTTATTCAACTCTTATATATATAATTATTCATATGATTATTGTGGCAATATTTTAATTGTTAAAATTTTATGTTATTTTTTAGGTTACTTTAATTATTTATATAATTGATTTTTGATTTTTGATTGACTTATATCTCGGTGAAACGAAAATAAATAATAGTATATAAAAGTAAAATTAATTTTGAAGTACATTAGTATTTACTGTATACTGAAACGAAATACTAAACTAATTTTATTAAATAGTAATTTTTTAGCAAATTTATTCTTATATTTTGTATTAAAATAAAATTGGCATTTAATACTGATATTAAATGTTGAAATTAATTTTATCTAATATTATAGAGAAGAAGAAAAAAATTGCTCTTCCATCGACCGAAAGTACATATCAAAAGATTTGGGCAACAACAATTTCTCTCACAATCCGATGATGACTCCAGTCAATCAATGTTATCAAGAACCAGATAGCACAGTAGACGTGGCAAGTCAAGATTACGCCAGTACCAATGTAACAATCGCAGAAAAGGACAACGGCGTCACAAATCTGTCTTCAATGCCACAGGGAGAAACAAAGATGAGGGATATAGAAATCGAAGCTGCAGCACATTTACTAACCAAACAGGAAAAGTCTTTATGTCTACAGTTGGATCTGAAACCGAGACAGTATCTCACTCAAAAAACACTACTTCTACAGGTAATATTTAAAAAATATATTTTATATAACAATGTAATAAATAATTTATAATTGATAAATTAAGTAAAATATATTATTACTATGTCAATAATATTTCTTTTATATTTTGTACTGCACAATTTTAGTTTTATAGAGCCTGGTAATAAATAAATGTCAAAAAATAAATAAATTATCATTGATTATATAAGTATTTAAATATAATTAATAATAAAATATCGTTATTTTGTTTTAGTTACTTTTATTGAGATTTTTAATATAAAAAATAAATATTTATTTTAACATCTTAAACACCACTAATTAAATTTATTCTATTATTGAAAAAGAGTCAAAATATATTACCGAAACTTCTAATAATGGCACTACAAGTAAATGACTAGAAAAAGAAATACTTTATAATTAACTTCTATTTATTTGATAATTAATTAATTTTCATTATTGAATCAAATTTGAAGTAAATTATTTAATATATTCTACAATATTATATTTTATTAATAATTTTATAATTTTGTGTGCAGGAATATTTAAACGGGAACAGAAAAAATGGAATAGTTCCCCAATCAGAACCGGAGAGTAAAATTTTAAACTACCTCGTATCTACTGGATGGATTGCAGCCAACTAATATATATTTCTATTCTTACATGTATTTCATGTTCAAGTCATTTTCTGCATATTGCAGAACAAGTCGTAAATCTAGATTAACGAGTGCACTAATGAAAAATTAAGTAAAATCTTCTTGAGCTCATATACATGCATCTAGGTGCATGTTTATTCTATACAATTATTGATAATTGATTTCAATTATGGGATTCAAATATGTTGTATATTGTGCAAATATATAGTCTTAATAAATTTTTCATTAATGTAATGAATAACATACTTTATTTATTTTGAAAGGGTATTTAAATTAAATACCAAAGTTTTTAATGAAAATATTGGAATCTTTACCCTTGTATACAATCAAATAATCAATTTAATTGTTTATTTAAAGTGTAATGTAAAAATTATTTGAATGTTTACGAATAAATATCGACCGATTTTTGTATAAATGTAAAATAATTGAATCGAAAATTATTCGCAAGCAAATAATAATATTACACGTTTTGATTATTATTTTATCATGCAGCCATCAGAACTGCCATGTTTAAACTTGTATTGCTTAATACTATTTTGAGTAATTGAATAATCTTAAATATATACATTTTATGAATTACTTAAAATTATTTGATTGAAGCATTCAATAAAAATTTATCTAATATTAAATGATTTTTTTATTTAAATATAATATATCTGTTAACCGATTTCATTGTAAAAGTAATAAATTTTTATCTTTAATCATTTTTTAGCATTATTTTTATAAGTACTGCGACAATTGAGTAAAAATGTGTAATAATTATAAAATATTGGATAAAATAGACTTAAATCAGCTACTGAATGTAATATAATTGTATATTTCCAAATCAAGAGTATTCAATCATTCTATCAATGATTAATGTTAATAAATATTTCATGGTTAAATAATACGCTGGTTATATCATAACTTGTCCGTCGTTCCATCACTATTGCAGATATACAATAAATAATTTTGTGATAGATTTACTGCACTTCATGAGTATTTTTTGTAGTGTTTTTAGTAGAGTTTCATCTGCAACTCTTTGTTTTATCAAAGATATCAATCAAGTTCAATAGAATCAATATATTCAATGAATTTAAATAATTTTTATACTCGATATATGCGTCATTTTTAATAAGTATTGTAATCGTTTATTATCGAAATTATAATGTTAGCAACTTTTTTACTGTTCCGAAGTATAAGAAATTATATCAATTGAAATTTTACAGTCATTGCTCAATTTCGCATAAGTCCCTCCAAATGGGGGACTGCTACTTCTAAGGTATTAACCCCAAACCATTGTATTTTGTTGTTATCTTTAATGGCTAGAGACTTTTCGCCTTGTACGCCAAAACAATCGTGCTTTTTAAGAAAATCTGCATTATCGTTATCCTTGTGTCCAGGAATTCAGTTGAGAATAACGTTATTCAATTTTAGTTAATGTCTCTAGTTAAAGATTTATGGAAACTTATTTTTGCCTCTTTGGTGTTCTTACTTTATATGTATATCATAATGATGTTCCGACGCTTTGACATTATCAACCTTTATAACTCAGCACAACACAGCAAAAACGTTCTGATTTTGTGCGCTTTCGCTGTTTAGGAATTGCTAACTCTAAAGTCTTCCTCATCTTATCAATATTTTTACTGATATGAGATATATGAAAATCGATTTAGATACATCGATGGCTACATCTATCACTTTCATGTTACTCTACTCTCTAACGTTAAAATAATATTAAGTTTTTTGCTTTTATGCTTTCCAATAAATAAAATTTAATTTTATGTTATAAAATTTGAATGTTTTCAACTTCTCTACATGATTTGATATATTTCATCACCATCTTAGACAGATTTATATTGCGTGATTGACGTGGTTTAAAAGATGACAATCAATTGAATGGATCATTCTTCTGTAATGTTTGAATGATATATAAAGAGCCAATTCCACAACGTCCCAGTTTACATGTCTTTGCATACTTAGTATTTGTTTTTGCTTTAAAATTAGCCTCTAACTGTGTAGAAGACATTTTTTTGTTGAATTCATTGCTTTGCGATTTATTGAACAAATTTCTAGACCTCATGGTACCTCCAGTCGTTCGTTCTGAGATTAAACTAACAGTTGCAGAAGTTATATAAATTGAACTACTTTTAAATAATTATATCCATATTCTTAAATAGTATCGTTTGTTGTCCGTAATTGATAAAATTGTTTCTTATATTTCAGTACTGATATAATCGTCACTTTTTTTTAATCACTTGATCAATAAAATAATCACTCGTAAGAAAAATATTCAAAGGGTGGATCAAAATAAATTATACAATATGCAGTAAATCTTTGTGCAAATTCTGCTTATATTTGTATGTATACAAAATGGTATGATGTAGGGCAAGTATGTACATTGTGATTGAACTGTTTTAATAAACCATGATGCGTGATGAAAGTTATGTAAAAAAAGAGGCTTTATGTCTGAATAGTTGAAATAATAAAAATGTATTTGAAATGTCATCAGAAATATTTATTTAAATCTTTACTTTGGTATTTTTTGTTATAATAACCTTTTTATTATAATACAGAGAAAGGAAAATAATAGTTTTATTATGATCATGTGACATAATTTGATATGATCCTTTTGAATATATTAATCAAGGTACGTATTGTAAAACCGGTCAGATATAAGATATACGTGGGTCGTCAAAACAAGTTTCATATGAAGGGTCTATTAATTTTTAGAACTAAAAAATATTGCGTCAATAAATAATAATCTGTTACATATATATTTTTAATAATTTTTAGTAAAATATATTTTTCTATAATATGTTCATAAATTATTATAATATTTAGTTATTCTATTATTAAAAAAATGCAGCATTAAAACGCTGATGTTAATATTTGCAACTTCGAAGTACTATAATTTAATGATAAATAACTACATGGCAGTATAATTTTAACATTAAAAATTTTTATGTCCTTCAAAAAAACAAGAACGTTAATTTAACGAATTGATCACTATGCTACTTTTTAACTTTGTTTAAATAAACAGTTTTCATCAAATCTATACATTATGATGAACGAATGATAATTTTATATTTTCCACAAAGATTTTTTTTTTATATTTAATTTAATTGATACGAGATCTATTTGTTTTGTAAATATTTATTATATAATTGCATGCACTTTATTAACAGAATGTATAATTATTCAACTTTTTTTATATACATTATATCGTCATAGAATAGTTATGTCTTTCTTTACATTAAGAAATATTTTTAGAATGTTTTAAACATTTAACTACTATTTAAATATGTACATATTTTTCGTGGATACTTATTAATAAATACTATCTAACGTTTTTTATATAAGCAATTTATTTCTTTTGTTTACTTAATGTTAAATAATTTATTAAGATTCAGTCAATTATAAATTAAATGAATAAAAATTACGCAGTTACTAGTTTTTTATTTGAAACAAATACGTGATTAGTGCAAAGTACAAAAATTGTTTTGATGACAAGACACTGTGTCAAGAAAAAAACATACTTTTGACTTTGGTAAGTTTTTATTTTATTATCTTATTAATATTATTTGTTTTCATTTTATACTTTGTTTTTAACATTAATACACTTATTTCACCATAAAATATATAACATAATAATATAAAATACTTTTATAAACATTAATAACACTACTATACTTATTATTAAGCATTACTATTATGAATGTGATATCTTATTTTAAAAATCATTTATTTTATACTTATAATATATAATTTAATAGTAATAAAACTTTAAGTAACATCAACTTAAATAATTATTAACATTAGAATAAATTGGTTGACACGTGGTTTGTCAATGAATTAACAATAAAAAGTATTATTCATTTAAATATTTATTTGCAAAAAATTGAGGTGTGAATCAACATTATATGTTAGCATTAACTATGATGAGGCAAAAATGACAAGTGTTGGGCATATGCTTAGCAATCGCATAAATACATCGTCCTTCGTTGATTTTTTGTCACCATTTAATTATGATAACAATATTATGAAGTCTTATATTAGATAGGTAGTACATTATTAATAAACACACACAGAAAAAGAATGGAGAGTTCGATGCAGCTTAAGAAGTAATTGAATGAAAGAAGTTAAATTATGTAACATATAATAATTTATACAATTATTAATTGTGTGTTTAATGACTAACTTTGATAAATATTTTTATAATTTTATTGATTAATATAATTAAAAATAGGTTATAATTTGTTTAAAAGTTAAAAAGCATTTATCAATTATTATTAAATAAAATTATAACATTTAAAATTCGTTCTGTATTTTCAATTAATCCATAATATATAGATAAAAGTATACATAAATAAATATATTTTTCTAAAAAAAATATGGAAATTAAACAAAATTTACGATTTTCATTAATTTAACAGATATATATATAAATTGTTCATCTAACCATAAAACATTCATTATTATACACATCATAACTATTAAAAATGCTGTCTGCATATAAACTTCGATGGTACATATTCTGAAGGGAATTTACTAAAGTATGTCTACAAGCAATCTTGAATGTACGTGATATTAATAAAGAAATATTTATATATGAATTCTCCTTGTACGAAATTGTCTTGTAAAGCATAGGCATTGATTAAATACTTGATATGACGAATCTGATTAAGTGACAATCTGATGAGGAATATATAATTAGAAATAATATTTTTTTAACATTCTTTTATTTCTTGTTTCTAATAAAATTTTCTATAAAATTATAATTATAGCAGTTATTGATGCACACATACAAATCATTATAGGGTGTTATCAACTAAATATTAGAGTTGAATTAAATAAATATAACTTGAAGCAAATAAAATTTAAGAGTCAATTGTGTAAAGATCAATTAAATTATATATGTAAACTACTTTAAAACCAAATAACATAATAATATTTATATATTTCTATATAACTTAATTGAGGTTTGTATTTAATCAAATTTGATAAAAATGTTTCAATTTACATGTATAATCTATATTTCAATATATTTATAATGATAACAAAACAAAATATTATATCTCTGTTAAAATTTATTAAAATTTGTGTCTTTATTATAAATAAGGTAGATTCAGTACAAAATTTGATTTGTTCTTATTATATATGTAATTTGTTATTGACTTTATTAAAATAAATTTATTACAGTAGAACAAAAATATTTTGATCGTGAGGCTATCTAATGCTTTGTATAATAATATCCATTATTTTAGTTCAACTATAAATTTTGTTGATCATATATATGAAAAGAATGTTGTTTGTCTTTTAAAAAATTAAATATACTTATATAGAGAAATAAAGTCCCGTGAATGTTTATATTACGTAAAATAAATAATGTATATAAAATATATATATTTTTACAAACACGCACACACATGTATATATACATATGACAAATGGTGGATAATAGGTCTTTGCAACTTGACACATAGCAAATGGAACGACTAGTAAAACATGGTAGCTATATGAGTGTGCAAAATTATTTTGGCGGAGTAAATATGGCGATGGCGGAGCATATCGGGCGGCCTTTGGCTACCCTCACAAAGGGATGCGGGGGACTGCGCCCCGCCCCCCCTTAAAAAATCTAGCTTCTAGGTTCTGGGGGCCCCCGCCCCCTACTTATACACGAAAACAAATGTAAACCGTCTCCTATTAAAAGATGGCCGCTTTTGCCTATATCA
>JABFQC010002708.1:0-15458 GCA_022817085.1 Psilanteris sp. ZL-2020
CAACTTGACTGCGTGTTTGAAGTCAAACAATAGCGCCGACTTTGGTTTCCACGAAAAGTCGTGAAGCAGACTTCGGATTACGGCACTGCCATTCTGGAGAAATTTCACGGCATCAAAACACACGACCTTTTGAAGCGACCCTGACTTGACTCGCTTCGCCCTTCGTCGCTTGTTCTTCGCTGCCGCGCGCACTTTAATGTCAATCATTTTATCTCGCGTATCAAATAATGACGGTTTGTTTGTTTAAAACTAAAGTATTAATGGAGGAAAAACGTTAAATGTAAATTTGAACATTAGATTCCAGGAACTCCGAATTTTGTTACGACGGTGCTTGTTTTGAGATCAATCTGGGAATAGTTGTTAAAATTGTATCGTCTGTAGGTCATCGAATAAACTACGCGACGTTAGAGTCAAATGGAGTTTAAATAAACTTTTTATTGCAATTAATAATTGTGAAATAAAACCGGCACAAACGGCACTGAATATTAACGCGCCGTGAACATAGTTCTATTTCAATTGCAGATGGACGCGTGATATTAAATAATTCGAGTGGTTAGAAAGATAGGTCGGTGGAACATTTGTACCCACATTTGTAAATTTGTTTGTGTATATTCTGAATAGTAAAAATTAAATTTAGTTTAAATTAAAACGAGTATATTTAAAAAGTAACAATTTCACAATGATTGTTAATTGGATTTTAAATGTGCGCCGTAAAATTGTAAAATTATCTTTATTTGACATATATATAAGTTACTTTTTAATTCGCGTCTGATTGCACAATTTCGATCATTTCCACGACAATAAACAATATTACATATGTTTACCCCAGTTTGAAAAATAAAGCTGTATTGTGAAAATGATTACAATGAAACATATTATTTATTATTTAATGCGCCCAAAAATGGATCCAATAAGCATGCTTAAGTCCTTAAATTGATATGAATAATATAACGAAATATATATCGAAAAATTGCAGTTTATATTGTTTAATAAGAAACAATGATATTTATATTTACGTTACCATCACGTCTACGCCTTGTTCTTCGTGGTACTTGATTGGTTAAATTAAATTAAATCTATACAATGGAATTATTAATACACATAGGTTCAAGTTATTGGACGGTTAACTTCACTCCTTTGTAATAATTCATTTGAAAATCAAATATTCTGAACATACAAGTACCCCGTATTAATCACTTTAAGGTTAAGTACTTTTTGTTTTTCTGTTCAAAAACAAAATATACCTGGCTTAATTAAATACATTTACGTTAAACTTACGATAAATATCCATAAAACAATTAATGTTTCTTTGTTCAATATTCTTCTCACATGAATATTAATTTATTTTACCGGATAAAATTTACAGCGAATAATAACCGATAGAATTTATTATAAAACAAAACAAGACACTTACATTTTCATGGAAATATTTGTATCTAAACTATTTCCTCAAACTGTATGTTTGTCAACACACAACGTGCAAATTTTCATTGTGCAAAAACAACAGTCCAAAAATTCAAAGAAATCCAATTCAGTGTTAAGGTGTGCTGAAAAGTACCATTTCGTCTCAACATTCGGTCGGCTTGGCAAACTGAAGAACGAAAATAAAAGAAAAGAAATGCAAAGCGCTGAGAGAGCTAGAAAGAAGCGCGTGCGCGATCCCGCTCACGCACAGTCCCTTGCGCTGACACAGAGATGCGCGTCCTCTACAGACTCCGCAGTCCAGTCCGTCCTCCGAAAGGTTCACCTGCAAATTTTTGGCACCGAAACTCACTGAGGCATTCAACGTTTCGTACATTCCTTGTTAACAAACATGCGACTCATCAGCTACATCTTCCCACAACGCCGTGTCTACACGTGAGTCAATGACCGTATTTTGTTGTCAAATTACAGTTGAACGCGCGCGCGCATTCGTAGGTTCTGGCGGCGTCGCCTCGATCTGCGTTTTGGCTTCGCAGGTATCAAAAGATCGCGAAACTACAATGTGTTTCAGAGCGCTCTGTTCGACAAAAGACATCGCAGTTTATATTCTTATTCTTAGATTTAATTACATTTGATTTAATTTATCTATGGTTTTATGAATTAAAGGATACCAAATTGTTTTACATTTTGCAATTTTTTAATTTCAATACATCGGTTTCTGGAATCGTTATTACTGCCGAAGTAGTTTGAGATATACTGTTCGATGAATAATCATTCAGCTAAAGCATAAAGAATGTTTGTAGAAGACAAAAAATTAAAGCTATCACAGTTTACGAATTATTTTTTAATAAATTATCAGGTAATGAGTGTATTGGTTTGTTTTTATTTTGAAATATATTTTTATTTATTAAGTCGTATTTATATTGACGTTTCGAAAAATTTATATAACAGAAGGACGTTTGAGCTTGGAAAGAACATTTGCTTGCCGAACTTATTTATTTATTTAATGGTGTATAAATAAATTATACTAAGAAAGACGCTTGCATGTTACAAATTAAGACGCATTCGACTGGAAACCAACTGCTTGTGTTTGTGCGTACAACAATGTGACATTTGTGTGGTGAGTACGAGTATCGCACTAAAGTCGAAAAAAAAACTCAACGCCGTACCTTTGCAAACTAACCGACTGTCCGAAAATATAAATAAATCACTTGTAATACAAAAATTCCGAAAATTGTTAATAAAAGAATTATAATAACGTTTAAATGTTTTTAGTCAAATGACTATATGAATTTAATTTTTCTTCATAGAAACAAATGGACACAATTTTTTCTTAAAATTCAATGCTAAATTAATATTTAACCAGTACTTAAGTAATTATTATTTTCAATTACCTTTATTACATTGGCATTTATAACTGATGAATTATATTATTATTGTTATTTGTCAGGTAGAAAATATAATATTTATAAATCGTCGACTGAACTGTGCTGTGTTGGCCAACAACAGTTAACAGAATTATATCAATACTGTGTTCCTTGGTAAATTACGTGGGCCAATGTACAAAAAATTATATATTATATTCAGAAAATTGTAACTAAAAATATAACAAAATTTAAACAAGTTTTATAAAATATTTGTTTCTGAAAAAAATCAAAATATTATGAGAGAAATTACATAGGATACCTTGAAAGGAATGCAGAAATTTATTAAACTTAATTTTAACGTTTAATTTCAATATTTATTTATATAAATATGAAATAATTAACGTTATTGTTAAAACATTATATCAACACACATTATATAAACATAAAACAACAATGAGTTTTTATTATAAGAAAATACTTATAATTTTAACATCATAATAAAAATAATACAAGCAATTACATTTAATGTTTGAAAGTTTACGTTTAAAACACATTTTGTAAGCATAAAAACGATGTTTGTTATTCAGCAAAATTTAATATGTAGTGGTGTATTTATATAATTAATCCTATCAACTTTCGCTTATATTATATCCACTACATAACAAATAGCTGGATCTAGATTTCAACTGCAAAATATGAAAGGTATATTGTTACACATAGAAAATCCAAACACATATCTAACACCAATGATTTTTATTTGGACTGCAAAATTTAAAATAAACTAGAAAAATATGCATTTTTAACGGATTGTCTGTCTCAAATTTGTTTCTATATATACCTATATATTGCATTATAAGATAAATATTTATTATGTCATTTTAATAATTTAATAAATTACTTCTGTTTATTGACACATGAAATCTTTACAAAAACAAAAGGTATATAAATACATACTTCACTCTCCTTTTCATCAGTCATAGTTAACACTATTTTTATTTTAATCAATTAAATATATATAATATGATATAATAGTATTATTTTAATATTGATTACTTGCAAGCAGAAAAACGTGTTCAAAGAAAAAGACTGTAATATAGTATTTATTTATTTATTAATTTGCCGATCTTTGCATTAAAAATAATTGAAATTTGCTATTATTTTTAAAAATTCAATAAACTATATTTAAAATAAAGAATTAATGTAAATCTTACTGATTTTTTGTTTTGTCTGATTACTATTTTTTTCAACAATTTTTAATTCGACTATTTTATGCGTGTATAATTCAATTAAAGTAAACGAGGAAGTAAAAAGTTTATTTCCATAATAAACTGAATTTAATTCCTTTATATTAAACAAATGTATTTTAAACACACAAACTAATTTCACAGTTTTCTTGTGTGTGTATATATATAGATATATTCTTAAAACCTTTTGTTGCATGTTCAAAGGAATATGTTCAAATACGCATAATTTTTGGAATTTTTACACTTTTATAATTTCCAACAATCATAATTCGAAACTCAAATTAAATAACTGTCACTTTTAAACCTTAAAAAACTAAACAAACATTCTAAACTCGGATCAATGCTTTTTCATCTGTCCAACTGCTACACCTATATCATTCATTGTCGCGGCTTTTTGTCTTCCTTCTTTATAGTGATCGTTTTTCCCGTCGAATTCTCGTGACTATGACGCCACAATAAATCTCACAAGAATTCCCTCAACGTTACCCCAATTCACAAACAATTTTTTCTTTATCAAACTGACGCACTTTAACTGGTTTAGGGATGTTTCAGGGTGATTTTGAAAGCATTGAATTTACGCGTAAGGTTTTTACCGATCAAAAGAAACGGAGCATAAAAATTCAATCTAGATTTACGATTTACGAAATACACTTTTTTCGAAAAATGTTAAAAATAATATATATAAATTGTTTAATTTAATTCTACAAAATTATTATCGTTTAAAATTAGTTACATTTAAACAAAACGTATATTTATGCTTTTTAAGTATCACGAAACAAAATTGACCTAAAAAACTGCGAGTTAGATCAATTTGTTATTTGTGAATAGCAAATTATTCTTGCATTGCTGAAGCTTATAGAACCAATAAAATATGAATTAACTGACACATCCGTACTTCTAAACGATGGACGGCACTGTTTAAATGATAATTGTACGATGAAAGTGTAAGTATTATTCCACGAAGTATTGACCGATAATTGTTTCGTCACTATTAAATAAATGTTGTTTCGTTAAATTAGGTCCATTGGAGATCGAGCAGTTTGAATTGTTAATACATATATAACTAGAGACATTTAATTAATTTATCATAAAGAATAAAACTTTATTATGCATTATACATTTTTTGTTTAATACATTGTAAATAAGTAAATAACTATTCAAACTAGCTGATAAAACTGCATTAAGCGTTTGAAAAGTTCAAATTTATTCGCAAACTTTTACTGGCAATGAAATTTACTACATTATCGACCATCGGTATCTCAATTTGACAAACTCCAAAATCATGTTAAATTAATTCAAAATTCGCAACATATAACAACCCTCTCGAGTTTTTCTATAATAACATTCCGATAATGACATGCGCCGCGGTTTAATTTCCCCTTCGTTTATTTATTTTCGAAAAAACCTGAAGTTTCGATTATCACAATAAAACAGTAGTTTTTTTTTTGAAATCGATCGCGATAGCGAAACCATTGAAAAATATAATTTGTATCTCTTGCAATAAGGTGATCCTCTCATTGCGCAAGCGCAGTCAACCTCCTGAATTTCTTCTCCACGTGAAAACCATCAGCTCAGTGGGAATCGCTAAATCGTCAGTTTAACGGCAACCGCGGTCGGTTCACGTCATAGTTTCCTTTTGACTGAAAGATGAAGAAAAAGGGCAGAAATCGTTCTGCAAAATCGACGCAAAACGAATTCGCGATGCCGATTGTTTATCAAAGACGAACAACGATTACGTATTATTTTAATTAAAAAAAAAAACATTCGGACATGTTCCAGGAAGCGGTTTTCGAAAATATTTTTCTTTTACTCGAAGTGTCTGTCGCGGTGCAAATCGTTTTCATTTTTACCTTCAGAATTTAATTTGAAGGAAACGTTGTGTCAAATCGTAATCGAATTTTATCGAGTCGAAATCGGTTAATTTCGATTGGAGGTGTCTTCGTCTCCGAGTGCGTGCGAAATACTCCGATTGACATGTCAACCTCTGAAGATATTTGAAGTTGATGTTTTGTTTGTTGTCGAGTACAAATTTACGGTATAGAAAGGTGACTCTTCGCGCGTATCCACGCATAAATCAGTAGCGTGACTTCCCAGACTCGTTTGAGCGTTTTGTGGGAACTTACAGTAACGCGGCTTGTTCGCAGATTGCAAATATCTGTTTGCTCAGATCCATTAACCAATGAAATCAGTTTACAAAATGTTAATCATCATCGTGTCAATAATAAGTTAATTTCAAAAGATTACTGCCGCTTGGATAAAGTATTTGTATACCGATTCAAGAGAATATTGGATTGTAATAAATAAATAAATATGTGATTTAAATAAATGTTTTACTGAATCAGCCAAATATTTATCTAACTTGATACAATGTTTATTAGTTACAGCTAAACTTTATTCTCCGTGAAATGAACGCCGGATTTTGCAATTTTAATTTATTTCGTAAAATACATGTATCTGCATTTGTTAACACAAATTTGTTCAATTTATAACTTTATTATCGAACGAAATGTTTAACTTTTGTCAAATTAAATAAACTCCGCAATTGATAGTTCGAGTTTATTATTTAAACAATTCTAATATCATTTATTTACAAATATAGCATACTTTTTGCTAATAAGATTATTATTATCAAAGCAAACGAATTGACAAAGAGTGTGCATTGAAACTAATTAGCTGACAGCGGAAAATTGACCGATCATACGTAATAATAAAATTACATTTATGAAGCTCAAGTCGGAATACGGAAAGTTGATTTCGACTACAATGAATGACCATATGAGCACGTTATAACTTAAAGCAGCTGCATATCGGGTTCGCCCCACCTTCCAAATGAACATAAAAGACTATTATTTCGGAACGACACAGGAAATTTCCTGGCACATCCGTGCAACTTTCCAAAAATGTTTTCACTGCATTGTTAATTTAAGTCTATATATTATGTTTTAATTCAATTGGATGCAACCCAAATTCCTTAAGACTCTATGTCATACCAGATTCATACAATGCTATATATAATATAAGAATATAAATAATGCGAAAAATAAGTACAATCAAATAATCCATGCAATTATTTATCAGCTGTTTTTTACATCAAATTTATCGAAATGCAGGACTGTATTCCCAAAGTTTACATTTTAAACGTTTTAATTTAATTAATTTATATTACATTTCCATCTGTTCTGTAAATCATCCAGCCTTGTTATTATTATTTGTTCGTATTTAAACTGAATAATATTTTAAAATCGTTTGTCAAAAGTCTTTATGAGGATCGTTATAAAAGGTATTTCGACCTTAAATTCAAGCGAAGCACAACGCACGAAACGTTGCGTTGATGCAAAGACAGGCAATTGAGACCTGATTGATAAGAATACCGATTTCTCGGTTGAACGAACGTTTATTAGCGACTATTAAGTCGAGAAGGAATGTCAGAAGTCAGAGAGCAGTATCCCCTATGACACGACCTTAGGATGTAATTGAAAAACTTACGAGACGAGGAAATGCAACGTCCAATTACGTAAAAATTATTTCTGCCTTTCATTTCCGACTGAGAATTTGACAGAAGTTTAAATTAGGAAAGGAATTAAAGTGCTTGGAGTAACGCTGTGTTTTCGGTGTCGCAATTGTCTACAATTTATATTCGTCTATGAAGAACTCGGCGTTATGGAAATGTTCATTTTAATAACATAAAAAGTAGCGAAACGATCAAAATAGTTGACTGATGATAAAAATATGTATTTGATGAATTGATTTAATTGTTTAGTATTAAATGCCTATTATCAAATTTAAATTATTAACGAACGACGCTTTATTGTGCCTTAAAATACACTTTTGAATCTTAAACGAACAACAAGTATATATATGATATATGTAGGAATTCGAACAATTTGGATGTAATTTACATTTTATATTATGGGAATATTAAGACGATCATCCGCTCTGATACGGATCTCGAAATTTCCCATCAAATTATACACATATTATAATTTAAAGTAATTTTCTTAATCGGTGTACCCTCTTACAAGTTTTCTCTCATTTTAAAGTATGCTTTTCGACAAATAAAGATACGACAGAGACAAGTAAAAATAACTCAAATTTATAAAATTAAATTAGTCGAATTGAATAATACGAGCGCGTTAAACGAATCCCAAGCCATAAACAGAAATCACGTAAATATATGTATATATAATATACAATAGTTATTCAAAAATTGTATCATATTTTTATAAACAAACGCTCTTACAATCACCACTTTTTCTTCGCTTAAATTTGTATTTACTTTTATATTCTACTTGTATGTTTCCGTAGTTGTTTGAACTAACCGAATTAAACCGAAACATATTATTAATGTATATATATATATATAAATATAGATATTAATCAAATTAATAAATTACGAAATATCGTAAAGTTTAATTCAATCAAAAACGTGCAATTAATTCATAAGAAACTGATTGCGTTGGTTAGATAAACTTTCGTTTCATAAAACTGCAATTTCGTAACGTATCGCTTTTCAAGCGAGTCTGGGAAATCCGCGCTATAACTTGACAACCCGTAACAGGAGCCCGACTTGCCTGCAGCGAGATACGTAACGGCACCGGGAGATCGGTTGCTTTGAACGTCAAATGTATCGTTACCCTGGGCTTAATTGAGAAAATCTCGCCCATGGGTTTAGTCGACATGTCTTCGCAGACGCAACACTATTTGACCATGACGCCTGACGAACGAATAAGAGCGCATCCCTGCTACAAAGTTAAATGGTATGTCACAAAAATGCAACGAGCCAAGAATTATCGCGTTTAAACGATGAATGCTCGCGGCCGCGCGTTTCAAATTATTTGCAATTAATTTAAAACTCGAGAGAGTACTTTGCTTGGCAAAAATTAGGTTTTGTTATTTCTGGTTTCATAAGACAATAACGTACATTAATTCGACAACAATTTTGTCGTAATCAAATTGTTAACACACAAAATATAGTTCACTTGCATTAAATAACATTTATTATATTATGTTATCGTATTGTGATATCATATGGGCATCATTTTAATGGCTTTTTCAAGGTTATTCCACGCCTGATACTTATACTCCTATTATTTTAAATTCTTTTCTTCGGTGTATATATATGCATAATTTAAGTTTAATAGAAATTTGTTTGTAAATTAAAGTTATACTTTAATGAAAAAAGTCCTTTGTAAGTTTACAAATTATACAGTAGAATTTACATATATTCTGTAAAATTACAGAAGTTTTTTAAATATACAAGAACCATCACGGGACAAAGTTTATCTCAAATAATGTATATTTAAAATTTAAAAATTTAAAATTGACCGAACTCGTTAATAACTTGAACTTTTTCACTTTTTTGATGGATTCACTTAATTTAGTTATGATGTTAAAACTTTAGAAAAGAACTAAAGAAGATTCAATGTAAGAAGTGAATGTTTAAGTTCAAGTTATTAACGAGTTCGGTCAATTTTAAATTTTTAAATTTTAAATATACATTATTATACTTGGACAATTTTAAATTCTACTCTGAATTATCTCAAATAACTTTTAATATTGATTTGCCAATATCATTATGTTGTGTACTGTATGTAAAATAATAAACTACTCAAGCAGATTTTTAGGTTGCTTATTCTCTCATTGATATAATAGCTTTCATCAAATATATGTCAAACATGTGAAGCTTTTTAACAACGTTCTATTTTGCCGGTAAGATTATACAGACAGCATGTAAAAATATATATTCCATGCAATTTTTCAAGATCTATACTGCTAAAAAACATGTGATACATGTGTCTTAATCTAATCACAATATTTTGTATGAAGACAGCTTGTGACTTATATAAGTCACTTTGCGTCTTAAAACAGTGACATCTAAGACACTTTTTTTAATAGCGTATCATTAGTTATTTGTTACCAGCGATTGTTGTAATTGTACACAGGACTTTTGTCAGTGTATATTTACAGTCTTAAACAGGGGTATTACATTACAAATATTTTTTATACACAATAACTATACACGGTTAACACAATTTTATATTAATGTGAGTTATAATGCATGTTTAAAAATTGTAATTACATAATAAAATGTAAATACAAGAATAATGTTTAATTGAAAGACCCAACTTTCGAATAATTTTTGGCATTTAAATCATAATACAAATTAAAGACCGTTCTTCTCAGTCAATGAATATAAATGTTGCCACCCACCTGGAGTGATGAACAATGATATCATTGTATATTTAATATAGGTCGCAGTGCCAATTTCTCCCTATATTAAGAGGCAAGCATATATACTTATAATAGCTGTAACATACATTGTAAGATCTCTGATATGAATTATCGTAATTTGTCAACGTCTGTGGTCGTTGTTTTGTTTATTAATTAAATGTAATTTAGCAATGTTACATTATTACAAACAATATACAATTTGAGCATATTTATTCATGGCACATTATAAACTTCTGTGTAATATATTTTGTAACTATATTTAATATACGTATATAAATGTTATATTATAAATTACCATACTTGTAAAATTCTAAGGTTATCTCAATTGATGTTACTGTAGTTAGTTGTAATATATTTAAATATTACAAAAAAGGATAAATAAAACATACTTTTTAACGTGTAGGGGTTAAATTGATGATTAATTTAATTTACACTTAATATGCATTATCAATATGAATATAATACTAAATGTATTTGTTTTACAAATTATCATACATTGTTCGTTCTTTATTCATATTATTCACCTCGTTGTATGTTCTTCAATAAATTAAAATCGAAATCCTGGTATGGTAAGATGGTGCGTTAAGCAAATTGTGCTCAGGCATGGAAATTGGGCATTATAAGTTTGTACCGTCAGGTAAACATACCATTTCGATCGAACAAGGCAGTTTAAAAATAGCCAAGGTATAAAACTGTCCAAAATGTCGAATCTTATAGAACATCCTACACGACAGTTAATTATTGCACAATCTTTTTTATTTAAGAATAATACCATCACCCACCTATAATAAACTATTTATTTTATTTATTAAACAATTTATTTATATTAAACACTATTAAGATAAATTAATTAATAAAATTTAGTCATAATATTGTTATAGAATTATATGATCAGAATTATATAATCTATTTGTATTTATTCATTTTTTGTTAATTAACTCGCCTGCTATTAATTATTAATTACTTATCATTACTGCATTCAATGTTGTCGCATAGTACTATACCAGTACATTTCTTACATTGGCAAACATGATTCTTAATATAAGTGAGAACTTATCCTTCAGAATTAATAGCACTTGTAAATGCTCACACAATGTTGCATTACAGTGATATCAAGCTGTGAAAATGCCACCTAATTCAAACAATTTATCTTACTCCAGGGTGCCCTTTTTACCTTTCTATGTTTTTGATTCAATTATTTATATAATTTATGCACTATTGTAATCCTAATGTTATTTCTACCTCAATCTTAGGAAAATGTTAAAATACATCATAATCTATATGAGTTATTTAACTTTTAGCATTTATTATCAGTATAATATTTTTTTTAAATTATTGTACCGTTGATATATTTTTATAGGAATCTTCTTGGTTATTAATTTAATAATCTAAGAAGAAAAAAATGTAACGTATTTTTTTTTATTTATAAACAGATTAGTAAAATTATATAAATTAAATTGACGAAAGACATGTAACCTGAAAAGCGTAAAATATTAATACTCAAGAATAATTTATATTTCAAATTTATAACTTATCCGCAATTACAAACGAATTTTTCATTTTTTTATTTTTATTGTTGCCTTATAATTTGGCATCATTATACATTAATATCTGCTTTTATACACTGTATGAATGTTATTGCAAAAGTGTAGATATAATAATAAAATATTAATGTCAATGAATTATAATTATTAAAAAAAATCAAAATATAATGAAATTAAAAATACTATATATTGATATTTAATAAATTATATTACTCCAATTGTAGGAATAATACATATTTGCACCAAGAAATAAGAGATCTCGATACAATACATTAGTTTTAAGGAATAGGTTTTAAACCGTCGAATTGTTAAAAATTTGAACTGAACTGTCATAATAAACGATAAGTCACAAAATTCTTTCTTAATCGTCTTGACACATAACCACGATGTACAATCAAGATACATTGTCGAACACCAAGAGCACTGCGCCAAAATAATATTTAGAAATTTTTTTTCATAAACTAAAGCTGAATCAACGCTTTTATTTATTATAATTTGGTTAATACTTTTCTTGTTAGGATGCCGGTATTTAATGAATGTATCGTTGAGAACAAAACCGCTGAGTTAGAAGAAATATATTCAAGGCTACGTAAAACTTTACAGTATAGTATATTTCTAGACTCATGTGTATAAATATTTTTAACAAATTAAATTCATTATATCTATATGATATCGGGAATTTATATTTAAATTTTAAAATATACTGAAAAATTATCTTATGCACATTAACATATTAGCTAATAAATATAAGATAAAAATATATTAAAATGTGATAAATAAATTTACACATCACTGTTTTTTTTTGTTTTATTTTTTTTGTAATTTTTGACAAAACTTTGCAAGTTTTTATTAATGATATTTATCAGATATCATAGTTTTGTATTATTTTAATTTTATTCCCAAATTTTGTAAATTTACAATATATTATTTGCATCATAATATATAAGTATTCACAAATAATTTTATTCAAAATATATTTATGTTTTGTTTTCCATATCACATTGATACTCTCAGCTATTCTACAGCTGAGAAGTAGTAGTGATCTTATGTGATAAAGATCACCCTACATATGGATTATTTTCAAACGTTTTACCAATTTTTTTTGTATTTTATGTGAATTTAAACATCTTTTACTTCAAAGCGTTATTTTAAATTAATAATACATTTTAATATATAATTTCTTTAATTAATGCATTAAAATATAAGAACAAATGAAAAATCAAATTGAATAATCTGAAACTAATATAGTAAAACTTTCTGAATAATATCTTATTATCTTAACAACAATCAGACATGTATTTTATAAGCCATCTTATTACATTGTATTCAAATGTCGTATAATCTTTATATAAATAACACCTATTTTTTTAAGAACCATATATAATGCATTATTTGCCTTTTTTAAATTTTGATACTACACGAGTAAATATTAAAATTTGTCTCATTTACCATAAATGTATAAAAAAAAGAATTTTCAAGTAAGATAACATTTTATTTACTCACTTAAAATCGGCT
The DNA here is from genome assembly GCA_022817085.1 of Psilanteris sp. ZL-2020. Taxonomy (NCBI): domain Eukaryota; kingdom Metazoa; phylum Arthropoda; class Insecta; order Hymenoptera; family Scelionidae; genus Psilanteris; species Psilanteris sp. ZL-2020. Next base: position 13,324 of record JABFQC010002708.1, read on the forward strand.
ACTTGATTTCATTGAATTACCAAGTGCAAAACCACCTACCACCTTAACGGAGTAATATTCTTAAATATTTATCCGCACAATTCAATCGCAATTCCGATTTTTAACTCGATCATTTTGTTTTTCCAGCGTGATCATGTCCGGAGATTCTGGTCCACCACTGCAAAGTTCCATTCATTCTTCTGATTATGAACTGCCAGAAGAAATGCAGCAAGGGAAAATTATCTCCAAGTCATCTTCCTTGGATGATGACACGAAGTCGACTACGAATGGCAACGGAATTTCCGCTCAAGCTCATGCCGAGGAAAATGTCAACGAGGTGACAACGGTCGAAACGAAGACTCTTTCTATGCTGGAAGAAAACAACAAAGTTGACAGTAATGGGATAGATCACACGGACAACGGCAAACTAGTGAACGAGATAGACGACGACGGCTGTTTGGTCCAATGCGTTTACATTACTCAGCAGTGCTGCGAATGTACGATCATTTAACTAGCAATTTCACTAGTTATTCAATGAGTATACGTGAACTTGTGTTAAAGCATGGTACGATTGCAATGAAAAAAATAAATTCGAACTCGCATCACAAGCAGACACGCGCGTCTATCATATTTAATTTTATTATTGCGAAAAGACTGCAGGGAAGTTCACCGATCTACTATACTAGTGGTAGTCACCCAACGTCTTCTGCCTAGTGGCTGGTTCTTTGTCGAACTCGGCATTAAGTGCAATGTGACCGAAAATAACGAATCTATTATTATATTGAATATTATTGACATACCAAGACTGACTCGTAATATGAAATACCATTAAGAAACATGCTCGCTCCGTTAACACTGTAAATTCATTCGGTTACGTGCAGATGCTTACATCCGCAACAAGTGTGTGTACATACAAATATCGAGTAAAATTATTGTTTCCATGCGACCTATATATGCTTTCTACATTGTAGGAATATATTTTTATAAAGTATTTGAAATCCATTTTTTAGGACAGATTGTAAGAAATTAGCGATATGCTTGTATAATGGTTGAGGATAAGCCAATATTGTTCACGCTGTGCCACTCTTATCGAACAAATGAAGTTGGAATTATTACAGTATTATTCATATTACATAATTCATTGAGATGACACGGCTATTGCGGTTCGATTAAGTCATTTTATACTTTTATACAAGTTTATTGAATAATATTTTTGTGGAAATAATTGGACTGTCTTATTTGAATGGATCGCGATTTCGGACATAGGCAAACTACATAAAAATTATGCAATCCGCACGGTCATCGGTGCGATAATTGTGTGTCGCTTCGATTTCTGTTTGATATAAGGTGATTGACAGTGAAATTGTTATATATCTATTTTTATACGTTACGAAAGTATAAAATAATGTCGTGAATATTAATAATTGGAATGATGTAATTAGTAAATTCTAAAACATTCGAATTTTAATGTTATTATTTTGTAGAACATGTTACATTTAGGCTTAATTGTATAAAGATAAACAATAAATTACAGCAGTTTAAATTTTTAATTTATTTGTTTAATTATTTAATTTTAACATATTTTTCATTCAAAAATTCAAACGTGTGTTCAAAGTATAAAAATACTGTTCTCTGCTTTGAGGTCCAAAGCTATATTTTAAATCCAGAATGCAATTATAATAAAGATATTTATATTTATAAATATAATATAGTTTTTCTTATTTAAACCTACATTACAAATATGTATATAGAATAACCTATATGTTCTTAAAAAGCAAATTTAATTTCAAAATAATTCACTATTACGTGTTATTTATCAAGCATAATATGATTTTTGTTTTATCTATTTGTCAATATAACTGATATATATATAATTATACTTTTTGAATAAGTAATTAAAGAAAAGATTACTAAATTGGCATTATATCAGCATTTCTTGTATAAACTTAATTTTGCAAATAATTATAAATAAATTTATTATTTTAAAGGTAGAAAATTAAAGATATTCTAACAAAGTTTTATTTAAAATGATTGTAAAATTTTGTAATTATAATTTTAGATTGTAATTTTTAATAATAAAAATAAAATTATTTCATGTACGATTAATTTAATTATATTTGTTATATATACAGTATTATATTCTGACAGATATTCAT